>JAODUO010001511.1:0-7500 GCA_025642075.2 Ridgeia piscesae
CATCAAGTGAGGTAATGTAACAGACATGATACAAACCAGTTGACCGACCAACCACAGGGGGGAGAGAAAATAAAAAATATTGTATAGCTGTTAAATTAAAAATTGCCCCAGAATTTTTACAAACACGTGCACAAAAAAAATGCCACATATACAACAAAACGATATATTAAAAATAAATGTAAAATAAAAATACAGTCACTAAAACTTTTTTTAAATACAGATAGTTATGAATAAAATTTTTTTTAAAAAGCACTTTACATATAGTAATTTGAGCAAGATGACTAACCTAAAAACAAAAACTAGTAAAACAAAATCTATTGAAAAAAAGTTGAAAGTCAGGAGTGATGGAAACCCACCTTCAGTGTCAAGGTCGACAGCGAGGTTCAAAAGATGCCCATGTGAGAGGATGGCAAGGTGCTCATGCTCGGGGAGGCCCTTCGTCGTGATGTACATGGCCTGGGCCCCGACAGCACCGCGTTGATGGGGGGGATTTGTACCTCATGCCGGGCTACTGACACCGGGACACAGCCTCGGGTGAAAAGAAAAAACCCAAAGGTGTGTTCTAATTTAAGGTATGGCAGCCCCTAGGTTATTTTTTCTCATTTAACATTACGTTCTTCACTCCAGCAGGCGGTTGAAGGTTTACTGCCTGCCAATTGTGTTAGTTTTTTTGTGGAACAATGTTACAATTTGAAAGATTCTACCTTCAAAGGGAAAAAAAACCCGTTTAAAAACAAAATTGATTAAAAATGCTGGGGCGGAGATTTAAACCCAAAAATCCTTTGATGTGTATTTCTAAGTTCTGAACGACCTGCTACAAATTACTGTTTGGCATTCTGAACTTTTTTGATTCAGGTGTACATTTGGTAATTTTAAAAAAGTTCACAGGTTTTTTTACTTCCAACTGTTTTTTGGATGCCCAAAGCCAGAGGGCTGGGTGAATTTTTTTACCTGCAGGTTACTTCTCAGTTCAGACAAGAACTTTGGGGGTTTTTCAGGGACGAGTCCAAATCCTACAAGATGGGAAAAAAATGATAAGACACTCGGCTGAGAGAAACTCCCGGTCTGATACCAATGCACCACCACAAGACCAATATGCTGGATTGAATACATTATGACGAGGAATGTCAACAGAAAGACAGTGGAACCTGGCACAAAGAGAAGAAAACAGTTTCACCAGAATTGAACACAAATGCTGAAAAGTCAAAATAAGATAATTTGTAATCATTAAGCAGACTGGTTAACCTCCCATTCTAGTTCTGGAGATTCAAGTGTGTCTAAAATATACTTTACACTAACATATTTTTACCATGTATGCAGTTTATGCATGAAACTGCTAAGACACTGCATAACATTAAGTGGGGTTCATGCATTGGCTCCCGATCAATGCAATTCAAATTATGAGACACTTTTACCTAAGTGTCAACGCAGTATTCTGTTTTGAGAGGTAACACAAGAGACAAACACCCCACCTTCTGGAAGCTGACTGGCTGTATCATGCTGGCGAAATCAGTCATGATACGCGGAGGGTGTGCGATGTCCGAGAGCATGTCGACCTTCAGGTTGGGTGTGAATGGGTCAGGCAGACGCATGTTGCGTGGGAATGCACTCAGCACAAGGTTTCGCATCTGGATGCAGTTCGGTGGGATGACATCGCAGAAGGCGTAGTGGTAGTCACACAGGAACTCTGGGAAGTCGTGGAGCAGCACCAGCAGCACTCGCAGTGTCCCCTGGTGGACGACAGTCACAACTACACTCAACGCAATACAGCACGGACACTTCTACTACACCTGAGACACAAACTCAGCTGCATTGAAACAAAAATATTACACAGTTTAGTAATTGCATGTTATGAACAACAACATTGGTTTATGGTTGAATACTGAGAAGCCTTGAAGCCCCTGTTAGTTTGTTTAAACAGTTTAAATTGTTTCCTGCAGCAATAAGTGTACTAGAGGAAGGATTCTGCTATGGATTCAGTTAATTTGAAGGTTACTGTATCATCCAGCATTGGCTCACCAGAGGTAGAAACCATCATCAACATGACACAACAGTAGCCACAAACATCCTCAGAGGCCAGGGTAGTTGGATAAGCAAAACTAGCCTTGGGGATCCCTACACGAAGTGCGGGAGTTAACAGAGTCGAACTAGCTGTGAGAACAGCGCAAATACACACCCCAATTTGAAGTCGGGTAAACAAGTCCTGGGAATCCCTTTACAATGACCCATTTGCCTAATAGCAGATGAACAGTTTTGCGCATCTGAATATTTGCTTCCACATCCCAAACATTGGACGTAACATGGGCAGCGTGTCACTAGTCTCCCAATAATTATATCACATGGCCGGAGGCCTACCACACTTCTGGTGGGCAATTTCGTTGGCTGAGCTTAAATTCAGTGTTTTGCAAAAGGACCAGCCAGGGGTATTGTTGGCTGGTACAGATGTAATCAGCAGCTGTGACCTCTGGCACATAAGGATGACCACACATTTGGCAGACCATATTCCAAACTATTAAACATCATCTAAATTAGCAACATTAAATAAATGCTTATAGCTAAATTTTTAAATCATTTGGCACAACCATGACGTTTATGATCAAAAGCTGAGGGTTTAGGGCTCTGCTTTGTGGATAAAGATCACACTACTGAAGTTCCGTTAGTGGGTTTTAGACCCAGAACTTGCCACTCACCTTGTAGAGCAGCTGGGCGGGCTTGGTGAGTTCAGCGTTCCTGAGGAACGGAGTGAGGAACTTGAACAAGTCCATCAACAGCTGAGCGTACATGCTCCAGCCCTGCACAACACAGGCACTGCTTACAACACAGCAGACACAGTGCACAGGCACTGCTTACAACACAGCAGACACAGTGCACAGGCACTGCTTACAACACAGCAGACACAGTGCACAGGCACTGCTTACAACACAACAGACACAGTGCACAGGCACTGCTTACAACACAGCAAACACAGTGCACAGGCACTGCTTACAACACAGCAGACACAGTGCACAGGCACTGCTTACAACACAACAGACACAGTACACAGGCACTGCTTACAACACAACAGACACAGTGCACAGGCACTGCTTACAACACAGCACACACAGTGCACAGGCACTGCTTACAACACAGCAGACACAGTGCACAGGCACTGCTTACAACACAACAGACACAGTGCACAGGCACTGCTTACAACACAACACACACAGTGCACAGGCACTGCTTACAACACAGCAGACACAGTGCACAGGCACTGCTTACAACACAGCAAACACAGTGCACAGGCACTGCTTACAACACAGCAGACACAGTGCACAGGCACTGCTTACAACACAACAGACACAGTGCACAGGCACTGCTTACAACACAACAGACACAGTGCACAGGCACTGCTTACAACACAACAGACACAGTGCACAGGCACTGCTTACAACACAACACACACAGTGCACAGGCACTGCTTACAACACAACAGACACAGTGCACAGGCACTGCTTACAACACAGCAGACACAGTGCACAGGCACTGCTTACAACACAACAGACACAGTGCACAGGCACTGCTTACAACACAGCAGACACAGTGCACAGGCACTGCTTACAACACAACAGACACAGTGCACAGGCACTGCTTACAACACAACAGACACAGTGCACAGGCACTGCTTACAACTAACAGACACAGTGCACAGGCACTGCTTACAACACAGCAGACACAGTGCACAGGCACTGCTTACAACACAACAGACACAGTGCACAGGCACTGCTTACACCACAGCAGACACAGTGCACAGGCACTGCTTACACCACAGCAGACACAGTGCACAGGCACTGCTTACAACACAGCAGACACAGTGCACAGGCACTGCTTACAACACAGCAGACACAGTGCACAGGCACTGCTTACAACACAACAGACACAGTGCACAGGCACTGCTTACAACACAACAGACACAGTGCACAGGCACTGCTTACAACACAACAGACACAGTGCACAGGCACTGCTTACAACACAACAGACACAGTGCACAGGCACTGCTTACAACACAGCAGACACAGTGCACAGGCACTGCTTACAACACAGCAGACACAGTGCACAGGCACTGCTTACAACACAGCAGACACAGTGCACAGGCACTGCTTACAACACAGCAGACACAGTGCACAGGCACTGCTTACAACACAACAGACACAGTGCACAGGCACTGCTTACAACACAGCAGACACAGTGCACAGGCACTGCTTACAACACAACAGACACAGTGCACAGGCACTGCTTACAACACAGCAGACACAGTGCACAGGCACTGCTTACAACACAACAGACACAGTGCACAGGCACTGCTTACAACACAACAGACACAGTGCACAGGCACTGCTTACACCACAACAGACACAGTGCACAGGCACTGCTTACAACACAACAGACACAGTGCACAGGCACTGCTTACAACACAGCAGACACAGTGCACAGGCACTGCTTACAACACACCAGACACAGTGCACAGGCACTGCTTACAACACAACAGACACAGTGCACAGGCACTGCTTACAACACAACAGACACAGTGCACAGGCACTGCTTACAACACAGCAGACACAGTGCACAGGCACTGCTTACAACACAGCAGACACAGTGCACAGGCACTGCTTACAACACAACAGACACAGTGCACAGGCACTGCTTACAACACAACAGACACAGTGCACAGGCACTGCTTACAACACAACAGACACAGTGCACAGGCACTGCTTACAACACAGCAGACACAGTGCACAGGCACTGCTTACAACACAGCAGACACAGTGCACAGGCACTGCTTACAACACAACAGACACAGTGCACAGGCACTGCTTACAACACAACAGACACAGTGCACAGGCACTGCTTACAACACAACAGACACAGTGTGCGCTCTTCTGTCTCAGACCAACAACAATGGGCTGAGGGCGCTCTTCTGTCTCAGACCAACAACAATGGGCTGAGTGCGCTCTTCTGTCTCAGACCAACAACAATGGGCTGAGGGCGCTCTTCTGTCTCAGACCAACAACAGTGGGCTGAGTGCGCTCTCCTGTCTCAGACCAACAACAATGGGCTGAGTGCGCCCACCTGTCTCAGACCAACAACAATGGGCTGAGTGCGCTCTCCTGTCTCAGACCAACAACAATGGGCTGAGTGCGCTCTCCTGTCTCAGACCAACAACAATGGGCTGAGTGCGCTCTCCTGTCTCAGACCAACAACAATGGGCTCAGGGCGCTCTCCTGTCTCAGACCAACAACAATGGGCTGAGTGCGCTCTCCTGTCTCAGACCAACAACAATGGGCTCAGGGCGCTCTCCTGTCTCAGACCAACAAAAATGGGCTGAGGGTGCTCTCCTGTCTCAGACCAACAACAATGGGCTGAGTGCGCTCTCCTGTCTCAGCCCAACAACAATGGGCTGAGTGCGCTCTCCTGTCTCAGCCCAACAACAATGGGCTGAGTGCGCTCTCCTGTCTCAGCCCAACAACAATGGGCTGAGTGCGCTCTCCTGTATCAGACCAACAACAATGGGCTGAGTGCGCTCTCCTGTCTCAGACCAACTACAATGGGCTGAGTGCGCTCTCCTGTCTCAGACCAACAACAGTGGGCTGAGGGCGCTCTCCTGTCTCTAACCAACAACAATGGGCTGAGTGCGCTCTCCTGTCTCAGACCAACAACAATGGGCTGAGTGCGCTCTTCTGTCTCAGACCAACAACAGTGGGCTGAGGGCGCTCTCCTGTCTCAGACCAACAACAATGGGCTCAGGGCGCTCTTCTGTCTCAGACCAACAACAATGGGCTGAGTGCGCTCTTCTGTCTCAGACCAACAACAATGGGCTGAGGGCGCTCTTCTGTCTCAGACCAACAACAATGGGCTGAGTGCGCTCTTCTGTCTCAGACCAACAACAATGGGCTGAGGGCGCTCTTCTGTCTCAGACCAACAACAGTGGGCTGAGTGCGCTCTCCTGTCTCAGACCAACAACAATGGGCTGAGTGCGCCCTCCTGTCTCAGACCAACAACAATGGGCTGAGTGCGCTCTCCTGTCTCAGACCAACAACAATGGGCTGAGTGCGCTCTCCTGTCTCAGACCAACAACAATGGGCTGAGTGCGCTCTCCTGTCTCAGACCAACAACAATGGACTGAGGGCGCTCTCCTGTCTCAGACCAACAACAATGGGCTGAGTGCGCTCTCCTGTCTCAGACCAACAACAATGGGCTCAGGGCGCTCTCCTGTCTCAGACCAACAAAAATGGGCTGAGGGCGCTCTCCTGTCTCAGACCAACAACAATGGGCTGAGTGCGCCCTCCTGTCTCAGCCCAACAACAATGGGCTGAGTGCGCTCTCCTGTCTCAGCCCAACAACAATGGGCTGAGTGCGCTCTCCTGTCTCAGCCCAACAACAATGGGCTGAGTGCGCTCTCCTGTATCAGACCAACAACAATGGGCTGAGTGCGCTCTCCTGTCTCAGACCAACTACAATGGGCTGAGTGCGCTCTCCTGTCTCAGACCAACAACAGTGGGCTGAGGGCGCTCTCCTGTCTCTAACCAACAACAATGGGCTGAGTGCGCTCTCCTGTCTCAGACCAACAACAATGGGCTGAGTGCGCTCTTCTGTCTCAGACCAACAACAGTGGGCTGAGGGCGCTCTCCTGTCTCAGACCAACAACAATGGGCTGAGGGCGCTCTTCTGTCTCAGACCAACAACAATGGGCTGAGTGCGCTCTTCTGTCTCAGACCAACAACAATGGGCTGAGGGCGCTCTTCTGTCTCAGACCAACAACAATGGGCTGAGTGCGCTCTTCTGTCTCAGACCAACAACAATGGGCTGAGGGCGCTCTTCTGTCTCAGACCAACAACAGTGGGCTGAGGGCGCTCTTCTGTCTCAGACCAACAACAATGGGCTGAGGGCGCTCTTCTGTCTCAGACCAACAACAATGGGCTGAGTGCGCTCTTCTGTCTCAGACCAACAACAATGGGCTGACGGCGCTCTTCTGTCTCAGACCAACAACAGTGGGCTGAGTGCGCTCTCCTGTCTCAGACCAACAACAATGGGCTGAGTGCGCTCTCCTGTCTCAGACCAACAACAATGGGCTGAGTGCGCTCTCCTGTCTCAGACCAACAACAATGGGCTGAGTGCGCTCTCCTGTCTCAGACCAACAACAATGGGCTGAGTGCGCTCTCCTGTCTCAGACCAACAACAATGGGCTCAGGGCGCTCTCTGTCTCAGACCAACAACAATGGGCTGAGTGCGCTCTTCTGTCTCAGACCAACAACAATGGGCTGAGGGCGCTCTCCTGTCTCAGACCAACAACAATGGGCTGAGGGCGCTCTCCTGTCTCAGACCAACAACAATGGGCTGAGGGCGCTCTCCTGTCTCAGACCAACAACAATGGGCTGAGTGTGATCTCCTGTCTCAGACCAACAACAATGGGCTGAGTGTGATCTCCTGTCTCAGACCAACAACAATGGGCTGAGGGCGCTCTCC
>JAODUO010001511.1:12500-15000 GCA_025642075.2 Ridgeia piscesae
GTGGCCTGAATGCGCAACGTTGTTTTAAATCGCTTAATAAAACCGCTATTCTGTTACGCTGCTACATTATCACATTTAGGCATCTTGAAAGTGCTGGCATGATTTCGTTTGAACATCAGCCTTTACGTTTGACACGAAGTTGTGTCCTTCTCGTATGTTACACAGTCTTCTTAATAACAGCCTACACACGACCAATTTCGACCAATGTTCGCATTGTGAAATTTCGCACAATAAATATTAAAGGAAAACATATAATATATGAAAATGTTCTACTCGTTGTGATAGTCTTCTTCTTCTTCGCCTTTTCCCACTAGATGGGGTCAGCGGCCCAAATTCTTTATTTCCAGAATGTTCTGTCCTGGGCATCCTCCGGGGTGATCCGCAGTTCCTGCATATCCCTTCGGACGCAATCCATCTATCTCCCTCTTGGTCTCCCTCTTGGCATTTTTCCTGGCACCATCATATCAACTATTGCTCGCATTTCGTTGTTTTCTTCCATTCTCTGCATGTGTCCATACCAGCATAGTCTAATTTCTCTGACTTTCTCTTGTATGCTATTCACTCCTAGCTCCTTTCTGAAGTCCACACTCTTTACTTTGTCTCTCAGTGTTACACCTTTAATTCTTCTCAACATCTTCATATCTGTTTTCTCGAGAATCTGTTCCTCCTTCTTTGTAACTGTCCACCATTCTGCTCCATACAGAAGTATTGGTCTAATGACCGTAATTTTTCTTGTCACTGATAACTCCGGATAGGTCTCTCCACTTGCCCCACGCTGCACTGACTCTTACTCTTATTGCTTCCTCTGATCCTCCTTCTTCACTGATGGTGACACCTAAATATTTGTATTTATTCACCTGTCTGAGGCTCGTGTCTTGGCTGTCTTTGATGTTTGCTTTTGTTCCTCTCCTGCTACTGACCATCATGTTGACTTTTAGTCCCTTGCTCTCCATCCCAATCTGCCAATCAAACCATCTCCTCTGCATCTCCTCCTCTGTGTCTGTTACTACTGCCAGATCGTCAACAAACAGCAGTTCACGTGGCAGCCCGGATCTTAACTCTTTGCTGGAGACATCTAGTACTACGATAAACAGGCATGGGCTTAGCCCTGATCCCTGGTGTAGGTCAACTTTGATTGGAAACTCGTCAGTTCTGCCATGCTGGTTCTCACTACTGTTGATGCGCCATGGTATGTTGCTTCTACTAGCCTCACTAGCTTCTCTGGGACCCCTCTCCTTCGCAGACACCAATACACCAGGTCCCGGGGCACCCTGTCATACGCTTTTTACAAATCTACGAAGATAAAGAACAAATCCTTGTGCACTTCTATGTGTTTTTCTTGCAGTTGTTGTATGATAAATACTGCATCTGTTGTACCATTCCGTGAACTAAATCCAAATTGCTTGTGG
Organism: Ridgeia piscesae; assembly: GCA_025642075.2. Classification (NCBI taxonomy): domain Eukaryota; kingdom Metazoa; phylum Annelida; class Polychaeta; order Sabellida; family Siboglinidae; genus Ridgeia; species Ridgeia piscesae. The sequence continues at coordinate 13,910 of JAODUO010001511.1, forward strand.
TTGATTGTGATCAGGTTTTTTTGAGTCTGCGATCTAGGATCTTCTCAACATCTTGTGATAGTGAACACCGGAAAATAAAACCACAACACCTCTACGATCACGTTGCCCTCTTTTCCGTGTTTTATTTTTAAGTTTATATATATATATATATATATATATATATATATATATATATATATATATATATATATATTTTTCAGAAATTTGAACCCTGTATAACAACAGGGTTGAAATTTTCGTAATTTTTACTATCCCCTGAGAAATAGAACAGACATTTCACTTGACCGCGCAACAATTAAGTTTCCCACAACTATATTTCAAAAGCAACTTATCCGTAAATAATTAACAATATTTACAGTTGAATAGTGTATGCTGATAACCCTGTCAAATGCAATGCATGCTGGACTGTGTTCAGGTGAGGAGAACAATGCTGCCCTGCACCCTAACTGAGTTACTCAACTGACAAGTAGTAACAATTTCATTTGTCCGGTGGCAAATCCAGTTGTCGCGGGTAAGCGGAATTTCGAAAGCCAACATACATACAGCTGTTCGTTCTTACTCGGTAAACTTACTACAATGGTTTACTTTCGGATGTCTTTACAGCTCGGCGAACGTTATACGACACATGCACTAGACTCACGGGTTTGCCTTATGTTGCAGGTCTCCGTGTTCGTTTCTCTACTTCTTATCCACACATGCGAATGCAGTCTGGCGCACAAAGGATGCGTGGAATTGTGCGTGAAAGAATATTACCGATGCCTCAACACTTGCTGGGTGAACAAGAGATTTGCGATGACGAAAGTGAAACTTTGCGATAACTTTTACTCACTTTGTGAGGGAAGGTGCGACAAGCGGTATTTGAAATTGCTCCCCGGGTCTGTGAGAAGTGATACGCCGTAAGCATTGTAGAGTGAGTTGGGTGACTTGGACATTGCCAGTGGACAACAACGTAACAGGACACACGAGTATGTGACAGAATATCTACCTCGTTCGAGTCGTTGGGCACGTGGCGTTGGGGACTGGGTCGTGAATAAACATGGCCAATTATAGCATCAAAACGAGACTTGCGTGCGCTGTTGGTGCTGGGCCCC
>JAODUO010001511.1:17500-32500 GCA_025642075.2 Ridgeia piscesae
ATAGATATATTTATCTTAGCTTAAGATAATGACTAAATTTAAGGTGTTTTGATATTTAAATGTAGCGTTCACATTTACTACGATTCCACTTTGTATCTAAAACCAATGGCATTTCAAAGAAGACCAATGCAGTCAGTGCACCACAAACCTCGTAGAACAGGAAGGTACTGCGTGTCTATGCGATGTTCAGAAATCATTGTTACACACTAAATAGAATGTTGAACTAAATATAAAGTTTTGAAATAAATGATGCACCAACAGACCACGATGTATGGAGTTGAACGATAATATGAGATCTAGAATAATAACCTGGCTCTCAGTCGCTGAACACGCATAAAGGTTCAAAACTAAAATAAATGCGCTCATTATTGGCACAACTGCCTTCGTCTTTCAGTTATCATTAAAATACCAATTTATAACGCGCATTTACCACGCCAAAACCACTACGACTCCCCATTTTATAGGCGGTTGGTGAATTCTTAAGTTTATGCATCAGTAGCATGTTTTACATGGCGAAGTGTTACACCTAATATTTGCGACGCAATCCATCATGACATTTCAGCCGAGCATTATACTGATCTTTTCTATTGATATGCAACCTATTTATCCGATTTCTAAACAAGAAGTATCAATGAATCTCGATTGCAATTTTCAACCCATTGACTCGTGGCATTGGCGAAGCGCCGGTCTTACGGAAACACCGATGTGCGAAGCCAGGACTGGCAGCAAGGAAATGCGACTGATCATTGATGTCGGCACAAAACAAACAACGCCTTGCTCCACATTGACTCTTTAATTGACCTTAATCAAACAAACTCTTCATAGGTTTTAACACGAACTGGGACGTCTCGAAAACCAAGCGCCAGTTATATAATAGATCAGCTTGAAACACGATTGATGCCATGATGTCGGCCCGAGCACAAAGCAAACAACAACTACACAATTAGGGGTCGAGGGTAATTAAAAAAATTGGTAGTAGTCCCACGTAAAGTAACGCAAAATGTAGAAGTAAAAAGTAAGAAAGTAAACAAAAAAGTACTTCGTTACAAGTAGATTTAAAAATAAACTATCTAAGTAATGTAACGAAGTAAATATACTTCGTTACATCCCACCACTATATATATATATATATATATATATATATATATATATATATATAATGTGCGTGTGCGTGTGCGTGTGCGTGTGCGTGTGCGTGTGCGTGTGCGTGTGCGTGTGCGTGTGCGTGTGCGTGTGCGTGTGCGTGTGCGTGTGCGTGTGCGTGTGCGTGTGCGTGTGCGTGTGCGTGTTGCGTGTGCCGTGTGCGTGTGCGTGTGTCGTGTGCGTGTGCGTGTGCGTGTGCGTGTGCGTGTGCGTGTGCGTGTTTCGTGTGCGTGTGCGTGTGCTGTGTGCGTGTGCGTGTGCGTGTGCGTGTGCGTGTGCGTGTGCGTGTGCGTGTGCGTGTGCGTGTGCGTGTGCTGTGTGCGTGTGCGTGTGCGTGTCGTGTGCGTGTGCGTGTGCGTGTGCGTGTGCGTGTGCGTGTGCGTGTGCGTGTGCGTGTGCGTGTGCGTGTGCGTGTGCGTGTGCGTGTGCGTGTGCGTGTGCGTGTGCGTGTGCGTGTGCGTGTGCGTGTGCGTGTGCGTGTGCTGTGTGCGGGGGTGTGCGGTGCGTGTGCGTGTGCGTGTGCGTGTGCGTGTGCGTGTGCGTGTGCGTGGTGCGTGTGCGTGTGCGTGTGCGTGTGCGTGTGCGTGTGCGTGTGCGTGTGCGTGTGCGTGTGCGTGTGCGTGTGCGTGTGCGTGCGTGCGTGTGCGTGTGCGTGTGCGTGTGCGTGTGCGATTGCGTGTGCGTGTGCGTGTGCGTGTGCGTGGGCGTGTGCGTGTGCGTGTGCGTGTGCGTGTGCGTGTGCGTGTGCGTGTGCGTGTGCGTGTGCGTGTGCGTGTGCGTGTGCGTGTGCGTGTGCGTGTGCGTGTGCGTGTGCGTGTGCGTGTGCGTGTGCGTGTGCGTGTGCGTGTGCGTGCGTGTGCGTGATGGTGTGCGTGGCGTGTGCGTGTGCGTGTGCGTGTGCGTGTGCGTGTGCGTGTGCGTGTGCGTGTGCGTGTGCGTGTGCGTGTGCTGTGCGTGTGCGTGTGCGTGTGCGTGTGCGTGTGCGTGTGCGTGCGTGCGTGTGCGTGTGCGTGTGCGTGTGCGTGTGCGTGTGCGTGTGCGTGTGCTGTGCGTGTGCGTGTGCGTCGTGTGCGTGGCGTGTGGTGTGGTGTGCGTGTGCGTGTGCGTGTGCGTGTGCGTGTGCGTGTGCGTGTGCGTGTGCGTGTGCGTGTGCGTGTGCGTGTGCGTGTGCGTGTGCGTGTGCGTGTGCGTGTGCGTGTGCGTGTGCGTGTGCGTGTGCGTGTGCGTGTGCGTGTGCGTGTGCGTGTGGTGTGCGTGTGCGTGTGCGTGTGCGTGTGCGTGTGCGTGTGCGTGTGCGTGTGCGTGTGCGTGTGCGTGTGCGTGTGCGTGTGCGTGTGCGTGTGCGTGTGCGTGTAGGATACTAGCGTAAGTATTTGGGCTGTCGAAATGTTGAAGAACGTAAAACAATCCTAGAGCGACAGCGTCGTCAACAGGTCTATTGTTGCGATACGCGAATTGAAATTGGTCAAGCAATGAATCGATAATTGATTTCAGAAACTGCAGGACCAAGCGCTCGAGTGTCTTCGTGACTACAGAAGTCAAGGCAACATGTCTGTGATCGTTTAAACAAGAGGCTGTAGATCTCTTGGGTACATGAATGATAGTTGACGCTTTGAAGCAATGAGGGATTTTACATTGGGAAAGAGACACATTGAATATGTCTGTGAATACACCCGACAGCTGGTCGGCACACAGTGTAAGTAAACATGGAGAGATGTTATCCGGACCGGCGGCTTTTCTGCTATTTAGACGTTGAAACATGCGTCTAACAACATATTCGTCAACTGTGAAAGGAATGAGGGATGAGGAGGCAGTGATAGAGGAAGGAGAAGTAGTGTTCAGTTTATCAAACCAGCTATAAAAGTCATTCAATCTGTCAAGCCATAGAATATAAGATTGGATAACCACCTATCAGTTCAGATGAGACACGATCTCAGCATCAAATGGACATAGCCTGAATACATGTTGTGACCTACGTATCGGAGCAGGAGGGGCTGAGGTTGCCAAGTTGTCCTTATCAATTACCCATAGATCACCAGGACGTGGTCCTACTGTAACTATCCAAGACATTGTAAATATTGTATCAGCTGCTCGTTTCACAGCCCCACATCTCCCATTGTACGGTCCTTTACTTTGCGTGGTTTCGAAGTACTGCCATGACGCAGATAGGTCGAACATGATCTTGTACAATTGACATCAGACTCACGATTGTGTTGTTCCTGTACTGACTTGCTTGATCCAACCAACGATGACCTTTATTGTGCAACACTGCGCCATTTCATCTGACAGCACCGCGAGGTTCTTGTGTTTCAAATACACCGGTAACTCCTTTGTAGTGTATCACAGCAGAACGAACTTTCACTTGGTCCTTAAAGTAGTACACGCTGCTTATTTCCTCCAGAAAATGGCAGCTGAAGTTTTCGGTGAAATCTATTTGCAAGGTTTCTGCGAGAGTGTGATTTAAGAATGGCAAGGTTCTCGTATTGAGTGCGGTTTGGAAGCATCCATGCATTCCAAGTTATTGCATTGAAGTGAATATGAACTTAGACATAGTCTCTCATGTACATGTGTCGTTTTTTTATGGTAGCATCTTTGTATGGGCGTTGATTTCCAACTTCGGTCAGTTGTTCGCTCGGTGTATTCGCATCTTTCCTTGGAATGTTATGTCTTCTTTTCTTTCTAGCTTCCGGGATCAAATCTACTGTTCTAACATAGTACAATTTGATTGTTTGCTGACTTTAAAACAACACTAGTACAATATCACACCAATCACTAAAGATAACAGGAAGATACCCATGAGATATTACAATGAAATGATAAACACTCAGAAAACATAGTCGTGTGCATTCTACGTTATTTATTTCACGGACCCATGAAACGTAGTATTATGTTGCATGTGTCTGAATGTGTTGAAATGTTTCTGTTATGAATTCCACTTGCGTTTCGTTGACTTGATACCATTTGGTTTAATAACAGCATTCCCTTTCAAATGTTACATATGTGTGTATTTTACGATATCAATAACTGTTTACTATAATGTTTTATATGTCCTTTGTGCAAGAATGATACACCATTAGCTAGCTACCATTTCGTTTTGCAGATTTCTGAATTAAAACAGATGCAAGTGATAGCTTCATTTTCAATACAAAAGTCTAAGTGGAATTATACGATAGTAATCTCTCATTGTAAAGGGAATCTCACTAGTACAATATCATATTTGTTTGTCATCCATGCATTGCTAAATAAAGTTTACCTATGGTTTTGCAAATTAGGTGTCAGACCCGCAGCTAAACCACCTTCGTTTGGATCTGGCCCAAACGTTGCCGTAAGAACGCCATGGAATGTGTTAAAATGCTTCCTTCCTCGCGATAACGTAGAATACTGGATAACGTTTGATATTTGATATTACTGAACCATAAGTAATTAGATTAGGTATGTATGTTACGCACAACGTTTATTTCACAAAATAAATAAGGTAATCTCGTATAGCATACCTTGAATGTAAACTCGGGAAAAAAATTCTATTATTATGAAGGGATTCTAGCTAGTACAATATCACATTTGTTTGTCATGCATGCATTGCTAAATGCAAACTTATCTTTGGTTTTGCAAATAGTGTATTATACCCGCAGCAGAACAACTTTCGTTTGAATGTTGTCTAAACGTTGCAATAAGAACGCCATGGTATGTATTACAATGCTTCCTTCCCCGCGATTACGTAGAATACCGGATAACGTAAAATACACCATTTGGTGTTATCGAGCCATACGTGATTAAATTAGGTCTGTATATTATGCACAACTTGTATTTCACAAAGGAAACAAGGTACCCCCATATATTATACCTTGATTGTATACTGGGGAAAGCACGTATGATAAAAGTGGATAAAGTAAATACATTCTTAACGAGGACGCTGTTTTTCTGCCATTTTGATGTCTTCTGACGATCAGACAAATTGACTATGCTCATGACTTTTGTTTTTAAGTGACAACCCCATATATATGTGTTAAGCAGATATATTTTCCAATCAGATAACACTTCATGGGTACACAGTTATGATATAAATTATGCAGATAACGTAAAACACATTACTTTTGTGTACAAGTTATACACGAATATTTAGAGAACATCATAAAATAATAGGTATGTATTCATAGAATGAACTAAAACGTGTAGTTAAGCAGCAAACAGTTACTGACTATTACAATTACCATCCTTTTTAATACCACCCTTTGCTGTGGATAAGTTAAAATGGCATTTATGGTGTGTTTCATAGGCAAAAAGTCGTATAAATTATCATACCACCATGAAAACACAACTATCGCAAGAAAGAGCCAGCCGAGCTCCATTGGACCAATTTATTTATATTCCTATTAAAGCCATACCACTGGTTTTATACACCAAAGACACAATATTTGCTACTGGAGACGTTTTCATAGTTTCAACCATATATATATATATATATATATATATATATATATATATATATATATATATATATATATATATATATATATATATATATACATATATATATACATATATATATACACACACATATATATATAATATATAACAATATATTTATATATATAATATATATAATATAATATATATATATATATATATAATATATATAATATAATATATATAATATAATATAATATAATATAATATAATATAATATAATATAATATATATATAATATAATATAATATAATATAATATAATATAATATAATATAATATATAATATAATATAATATAATATAATATAATATAATATAATATAATATAATATAATATAATATAATATAATATAATATAATATAATATAATATAATATAATATAATATAATATAATATAATATAATATAATATAATATAATATATATATATAATATAATATATATATATATATATATATATATATATATATATATATATATATATATATATATATATATATATATATATATATATATATATATATTTTTATATAGCAAGGAATGCTCAAAGCGCTTTACACTTTACTTCCATGGCAGACCTGTTCAATCGAAGTCCATCTCGGCTTCTCAGGGAAGCATCCAGCCACGCTGCAATTAATGCACGAAGTCTATTCGTATACACATTTCAACCACTGTCTATAGTCAGGTACTCATTCATACAGATGAGTGGACTGGAGCAATGTAGAATGGAAAAAACACTTGCCCAAGGGTTTACACGGCAGCACACGATTCGAACCCGGGTCCTCTTTGTTGATAGACGGACGCTCAAGCCACTGCGTCTCTGCGCTACTGCACGTATAGATATACACATGCACACACATATGCATACACATACGCACACGCATACGTACGCTCTCGCGCACGCACACGCACACACACATGCACACCCACACGCATACGCACACACATTGCATTCCAAATACATATTGCATTATACCAAACATTATATAAGCAAGTGTTTGTTCAATTTGTCAATGTGACCGTATTGTGTAAATGTCACTAAGTGCCTAATCATGCATCTTGTCACACCTCTCTGCTAATACGGACCCTTCTACCAGTGCCGCACGTGCGACAGGCGTGTCAGCTGTGACCGGGTACATTGCGGTCCCTGCTGAGAGTATTCAAATTGTGTTTGTTTTCACTTAGGCCTACCACGGTCACTGCCCGACAAGTCGTACACACACGCCGCTCTTCTCAACCAAAGTGTGGCTTGGCAAGGACAACACGTTGTGGAGCTAACACTCATCCGGAAGAGGTGACGTTTCTGCGCATGCGCATCTATACGGACAAGTATATTTAGACAAGTAATGTTTATGTGCAAACATTAAAAAATGTTTGCTTTCTGCAGACATAAAGAATTGCTGTCATAAACAGTTTCCACTCCATGCATAAGTCACGTGACACATCTGAAATTATAATTACATACCAGCTTAAATACCATAATTATAACGCTCGTGTTTGGACAACAAACAACATAGATGTAACTACAGGATAGTATTGGCCACCACCTGGTCTACTGGCGCCAACTATGTTGATAACTATGTTGATTTACCTGTGCACATAACCATAACCCAATTTTCATATAATGGCCGGATGAAAGTAAGTGATGTGTCTTTTTTGTATCGGACCTGATACCTTTAAATTTAACTCGGAAGTCGCAAAAATCTTCGACAGAATGATCGTTCGTGTACTTAATGCGTTAATATGTTAACTGATCTGATTGTCCTCTCTCTCTCTCTCTCTCTCTCTCTCTCTCTCTCTCTCTCTCTCTCTCTCTCTCTCTCTCTCTCTCTCTCTCTCTCTTTGTGATTTGGTTAACGTCGCTTCTTTGGGATTAAGTAGTAGGGAATAAGTATATTCATAATCAATATTCAAATGAGAAAAAAATACTTGCGACATCATATGATTTATATTTTAGCATGAGTAGTACTTATATTTATAATTAGGCAGTGAAAAGTTAAATGTTATTATTAAAACCTTAAGAGGATGATTTATACAAGAGCAGCTGGTATTTTGTCATAATTAACGTGACATTTTGGAACACAATTCCATTAAATTGCTCGTTTATATAGAAAAGTATATTTCGCGTGTTTGCTCCACGATAAATGTCATGTACAATGAAATTTGTCAAATTAGTATTATTCACACTTTGTTTCAGACATACCACTGTTGACAAAAGACGGTAACTAGTCGATTGCTGTTTTCAATTCAATTGACCCATTAACACCGGTTGCCTTTGGTTTATGTGGCGCCATCTACCGATCATAATTGTGTATTGAGCCAATCGGTGGAATTAAAGTAAACCACGTACAGCAACGTTATAACAACGGTATAGCTAAAAGGATTTAAGAAGATTAACAAGCAACACGCTCCACACAGCAAGTTGAGGTAGAAGTCGGTGTTTCATCGGTGAATGTAGGGGCGCGTTCAGATGGAAAATGCATACAAGGCGGGACCAACAAATTCCAGTTACATCCCTTGAGACTCGCCAAACCAATCTGCACTGGCGGCATAACGAAATATATGTTCGGTGCTTGCAGCGGTGTCGCATTCGTGACAATCGCGCCGTAAGCTCACACCGTTGGGAGCCGGGGAAGGGGGAGAGATACAATTGGCTGTTGACAGGTTTTCGCCGCGGCTCCACTGTAAGTACCGCGTGGTCTAATATAAACGGGGGGAGGGGACACCCCACAGTTCTGGAGTGGCAAATAGAGGTGTGTGCGTGTGTGCGTGTGTGCGTGTGTGCGTGTGTGCGTGTGTGCGTGTGTGCGTGTGTGCGTGTGTGCGTGTGTGCGTGTGTGCGTGTGTGCGTGTGTGGTGTGTGCGTGTGTGCGTGTGTGCGTGTGTGCGTGTGTGCGTGTGTGCGTGTGTGCGTGTGTGCGTGTGTGCGTGTGTGCTGTGTCGTGTGCGTGTTTGTGTGCGTGTGTGCGTGTGTGCGTGTGTGCGTGTGTGCGTGTGTGCGTGTGTGGTGTGTGGTGTGTGCGTGTGTGCGTGTGTGCGTGTGTGCGTGTGCGTGTGCCGTGTGTGCGTGTGTGCTGTGTGCGTGTGCGTGTGTGCGTGTGTGCGTGTGTGCGTGTGTGCGTGTGTGCGTGTGTGCGTGTGTGCGTGTGTGCGTGTGTGCGTGTGTGCGTGTGTGCGTGTGTGCGTGTGTGCGTGCGTGTGTGCGTGTGTGGTGTGTGCGTGTGTGCGTGTGTGCGTGTGTGCGTGTGTGCGTGTGTGCGTGTGTGCGTGTGTGCGTGTGTGCGTGTGTGCGTGTGTGCGTGTGTGCGTGTGTGCGTGTGTGCGTGTGCGTGCGTGCGTGCGTGCGTGCGTGCGTGTGCGGTGTGCGTGTGTGCGTGTGCGTCGGTGCGGGCGTGTGCGCGCGTGCGCGTGCGCGTGCGCGTGCGCGTGCGCGTGCGCGTGCGCGTGCGCGTGCGCGTGCGCGTGCGCGTATGCGCGTATGCGCGTATGCGCGTATCGTGTATCGTGTATCGTGTATGTGTGTATGCATGTATGCATGTATGTATATAATTATGTATGAGCGTATATACATGCGGACGTACGTGCGTACGCCAAAAACCAATCCTCTCAACTACCTGAGCGCTCTAGAAGCTCCATTCGATGTTAAAACATCCTGTCAATACAACTGCGCTGCGCTTCACCCGGCCAGCCGCTTAGCTTAATGAAACACAAACACGTGGCGCTGTCCCCGCTGACTCCCGCGTCCTTCGAGTTATCACACGAGTCGTTGTAGTAGTAGTGTTGGTATGAGTTTTTACTTTGCAGGCGCCAATGCTTTCCACCGTTGTGTGGGGCTTGTGGATCGCAACAGGCAAACCCGGACTATTTACACACATCCCTGGATAACTGGACTCGTTACCTCCGAGTCTGTAGTCTCGCGTGGGTTGAGTCTGTAGTCTCGCATGGGTTGAGTCTGTAGTCTCGCGTGGGTTTAGATCATCCATTGACCTAACGCTTAGTGTCTGCGCGATTTCAATGTTGTGAAAGCCCCAGATAATCACACAGACTTAATATAATTATAGTACTGTCATTTATTGTATACAGTAACTTACTTTTAAATGTCCTCTTTGTGGATGATGTGTGTTTGATTTGAGCATATTGAATTTTGTGATCTTGACATTGCAGTTTGGTGTAAGGGTTTTGTTCGAAAGCGCTATATTGGTGTACACACAGTTGGCACATCTGATGGGTTAATAAATAATATTAGTAAATACATATATTTAACAAAAACAATCGTTCGACAAAAATATAATGATATTACTACCATTTATTATAGGATGCAATTAAGTAGTTTTACGTTTTGGCTTTGTGGACAATTTTGCGTTTAAAATTAATAATTAATGTATCAAATGTTATTACCTTTAATTAATTCCGTTAAAATAAGTTTATGTAATTGTCTGCTTACATTTAATATTAATAAAAAAATTGTTTTATTAATAACGTATAGCCCTGAAAAAGTATCGAACAAATTATTCCGCATACGCGGAGTTTATATTTTGGACTCCGTCTACATTATCCATATAAAGCATGATCATGAATATTCGGTTCAGTTCACCAGAGTTCGGTTTGATCAAAAAGGTTCACCATGATTAAATTCAACGGTCATTGCGTGGTTTACTGTGCTTGCCTGAATATTAATTACAATCGAGTTGCATAAACAATCACACACGTGGCAGCGAGCTCACAGTGACAGGCAGAAATACAGGCAGACTATGTACCGGCTTGTTGCGCACATAACACCAAAGTTATGTATTGATTTACTAAACACAAGTAACAGAGAAAGTACTTATTCGAATTTGTCATGCTTTGATATAGTACACCTCAAATGCATATAAGCTTAAATATAATCCGTTTTTATAATCAATGTTAGCAAATATTTAAAAACAAATCCGGTACAAATGCAAAGACATTAACAAAAACTAATCGGTCGAATACAAATGTAATATTCTTAGCTACTTAATGTTTGTTTTAGCCCCTTTCTCTATCATTGGAGCACAGGGCCGAAACGAAATATTTCTATCGTACTCAGTCGTTTGCATTTGTCTTTACTTCATTTCAAGTCGTATCACATGACTTCTTTGACTCATCGTTCAAGTCGTATCACGTGACTTCTTTGACTCATCAGTCATTGATCTTTTCCGACTGTTTTGGGGCTGCTTCGTTTTCATTTCATCGATGCTTAATTTCTGTGGCTTGTCTTGTCAACATTTCAATGTATGTATCCAATACAAATTCAATTTCGTTTTGTTACGCTTGTCTCTCCTCTTCCTCTGCTTTAGCTATGTTGTCTTGCCATTAGTTATCTCTAATATAACCTTTCTGAATGTTTCAGTGGCTATGTTGTCTTGCCATTAGTTATCTCTAATATAACCTTTCTGAATGTTTCAGTGGCTATGTTGTCTTGCCATTAGTTATCTCTAATATAACCTTTCTGAATGTTTCAGTGGCTATGTTGTCTTGCCATTAGTTATCTCTAATATAACCTTTCTGAATGTTTCAGTGGCTATGTTGTCTTGCCATTAGTTATCTCTAATATAACCTTTCTGAATGTTTCAGTGGCTATGTTGTCTTGCCATTAGTTATCTCTAATATAACCTTTCTGAATGTTTCAGTGGCTATGTTGTCTTGCCATTAGTTATCTCTAATATAACCTTTCTGAATGTTTCAGTGGCTATGTTGTCTTGCCATTAGATATCTCTAATATAGCCTTTCTGAATGTTTCAGTGGCTATGTTGTCTTGCCATTAGTTATCTCTAATATAACCTTTCTGAATGTTTCAGTGGCTATGTTGTCTTGCCATTAGTTATCTCTAATATAACCTTTCTGAATGTTTCAGTGGCTATGTTGTCTTGCCATTAGTTATCTCTAATATAGCCTTTCTGAATGTTTCAGTGGCTATGTTGTCTTGCCATTAGTTATCTCTAATATAACCTTTCTGAATGTTTCAGTAGCTATGTTGTCTTGCCATTAGTTATCTCTAATATAACCTTTCTGAATGTTTCAGTGGCTATGTTGTCTTGCCATTAGTTATCTCTAATATAACCTTTCTGAATGTTTCAGTGGATATGTTGTCTTGTCATTAGTTATCTCTAATATAACCTTTCTGAATGTTTGAGTGGCTATGTTGTCTTGTCATTTGTTATCTCTAATATAGCCTTTCTGAATGTTTCAGTGGCTATGTTGTCTTGCCATTAGTTATCTCTAATATAACCTTTCTGAATGTTTCAGTAGCTATGTTGTCTTGCCATTAGTTATCTCTAATATAACCTTTCTGAATGTTTCAGTGGCTATGTTGTCTTGCCATTAGTTATCTCTAATATAACCTTTCTGAATGTTTCAGTGGCTATGTTGTCTTGCCATTAGTTATCTCTAATATAACCTTTCTGAATGTTTCAGTGGCTATGTTGTCTTGCCATTAGTTATCTCTAATATAACCTTTCTGAATGTTTCAGTGGATATGTTGTCTTGCCATTAGTTATCTCTAATATAACCTTTCTGAATGTTTCAGTGGCTATGTTGTCTTGTCATTTGTTATCTCTGATATAACCTTTCTGAATGTTTGAGTGGCTATGTTGTCTTGCCATTAGTTATCTCTGATATAACCTTTCTGAATGTTTCAGTGGCTATGTTGTCTTGCCATTAGTTATCTCTAATATAACCTTTCTGAATGTTTCAGTGGCTATGTTGTCTTGCCATTAGTTATCTCTAATATAACCTTTCTGAATGTTTCAGTGGCTATGTTGTCTTGCCATTAGTTATCTCTAATATAACCTTTCTGAATGTTTCAGTGGCTATGTTGTCTTGCCATTAGTTATCTCTAATATAACCTTTCTGAATGTTTCAGTGGCTATGTTGTCTTGCCATTAGTTATCTCTAATATAACCTTTCCGAATGTTTGAGTGGCTATGTTGTTGCTGTTGTAATTCTCTAAGTATCTCGGCTGTACAGCAGTGCAGTTTTCAATTCTGTGTTGAATATATGGAATTATTCTTGTTTAGTTTTTATTTTATCTTCAACGAGATGAATGCATAACTGGTCTTACCGACATCTTGTATTTAACATTTACGTTTTTCCACTTTTCTGGTCACTGCACAACAACGTGACACTTTTGTTCTCTTCTATATCCGTTCCTTTGATCTGTACTTGGCCTAGTTGTGTCTTTTTCACCTTCAAGAGTTTTGTCCTATAGATAGATGGTTGTTGAACCGACATTAATTTCGCTTGCAGGAAAGTCTGCCGGCGCTATATAGCAACTGCTTCTGTGGCGTGATAACATACTTCTCATTTCTGCTAACGAAATTGTTGACAATAATAGTATTAATAGAGTACTAATCCAATTAATGTCTTACAACATCCTATGATTAGTTGCGTGGGCTGACAGTGGCACAGCGAGAGAAGAACACGTGAAGCCACGTCTAAGGGTGACGTGGCAGGGGCCGACAACCACAACTACACGCTATGATAGTGGCTATGCGCAGAGACTGGTGTAATCCTTCGCGAGAACTATTGTTTTCGTCGTCGCCTATTGTAATTTCGTCATGCTTCGTCTTCTTTTGGTTTTGCAGTTCGTTTGTCTTCACAGCACGTAGCATCGTTTGTTTTGTTGCGCAGTTTGTCGCTCACAAAACGGAGGTCTCGGGGGATGCCGCTAATGTGCCCTTGTATCGGTCGTTTTGCCCTCGACAAGAGCAGGTCGCATTTGTCAGCTCACCGTAGAATACCTTCATTGGCTGACATTCTTACACCATCACCAGACACCAAGTCAATAAATACATACGTTATATGCATCATACTAGAAAATTAAATACAAATGTTATAAAGCATGTAATGTATGACATGAATTCACCGTCGTACAATGTGTAATGGTTCAGCTCGACTATCCCACAAGGACAAGTAAATAATATATGTGGATTTGTACTTATATTTTATTACGTAATGTTAATGCTAACAATTATTATTTTGTTATTATCTGCACTTTCTCGTTGCAGTTCTAGCCTTTGACTTAACATATCCCGACGATTATGTTGAGTACAATAAATCAATAAAATACATACATCAATAATAATAAACTTATTGCTCAATAGTGCGTTTATTCGTGGTAATGTTGATAAGAAAGTTATCAAAACGAAATAGCCATTCAAATGTTTTGCAGGTCGTCTTTGAAGTAACCTTCTTGTTGAATGTTTTATGCGCTAAACGAGTTCCACTAACCTACATTGACTATGGTGTCAAAAGTAAACTAGCTTTGGGCATAGTGCCTTGAACGCGAACCAACGACCATTCTTTGTACAAGTAGCAGTAGTAGTTATAATAGGGGTAAAACGCATAACTTGCGAACTGTTGTACGTGCATACATATATATATATATATATATATATATATATATATATATATATATATATATATATATATGTGTGTGTGTGTATGTATGTATGTATATATGTATGTATGTATATGTATGTATGTATGTATGTATGTATGTATGTATGTATGTATGTATGTATGTATGTGTGTATGTATGTATGTGTGTATGTATGTTGTGTGTGTGTATGTGTACATGGAAGTGTGTATGGCTCAACATATGTGTTTATAACAAACATACAACATTATTTTGTTTAATAATTGGATAACTAGCTGTTTAATGAACCATTCGATTTATTGTTCTAAAGAACACTATGATTATCATAGCGCGGCAATGTCCAGTTGTAGTAATGTTGGCAATATGCAATACATAAATCTATACCTCAGACAGTCTAGCTTGTGGTATGTGTGTTTAGCCCAAAGTCATGGTAAAACACCAATACTGAAATGCCCATTAACGCGGTTGTAATGTGTTCGTGTGAAACCCAAACACTGCACATATAATTATTACATATAATAATGAATTAGCTGCTGCTTCCAGTATTCCCTGCATGCAGGACTAATATTAAGAGAAGATATTCCCCAAGTCATACTTTACAACCCACGATATTTTCATAGTGTTTAAACATTAAAACCTTTCGACGTTTGGGATCTTAATTGTAAAATATAGTCACAACTGAATCCCATCAACGTACACGTCAGCTCGACGGCATCCGGCGCTTTTTACTTCCCATGTTTCATCCATTTCGTAGGCGGCGAGTAATTACCGTTCATGATTAATTAAGCAATCAATACGCCACTGGAGAACAATCCTTTGAGATCAGCGCTTACCGGAAACACTTGCTGTCGGCACACACCACTGCGCATGTTCGAGACGAATCAGCGTGTTCGAATCCGCGCGATGGAAGCATCCAAGCTTAGTAATTCAGGTGGCCAGGAGCGACTTCTAGGAATTTGCTTCTAGGAATGGGATGTCAAATCGATTATGC
>JAODUO010001511.1:42500-45000 GCA_025642075.2 Ridgeia piscesae
CCAGACAAGGTAATCCAGGGGGCGACACATAAATAACGATTTTGTTTCGCATGTCAATATGTTGGTTGCTTACATGAAAATGTTTGGCGTGTAATGGTAAAAACCTTAGCATTACACAATATGAGAGAGGAAACTAAGACTTCAGAATTGACTTAATGTGAAAAACCAACAAATCCTTGCTTATCTGCTTTGAACATGTTGTAATGTTGGGATATTATTAAGGGTAATATTACGAAAACGGCGCAATTTCAAGCATTTTCGTATCAAAAGAGGTAAATACATACTGACATGTTTATGGTGAATGTCGTATAAAATTGTTTTTCGAAACATTAAGTGTTGAAAGACCTTTTACTTCTTAGATAATTTGTGAATCGAATAACATATCTATTTTGATTATCTTAACTAGGTTTTCACATGCAGGCTTGTTTTTGTTGCCTGCGTTAAATACCTTCGTTCTGGCCAGGGTTGAGAAGACGCCATTAACCTTAGCCGGTGTTTGTCAGTCCTGGTGTCTTTTGTCAGTGTATCTTCCGTCTACTCCAACCTTTCTCCGCTGTTCTTTGTCGGTGCCACTCTCCTCCCGCGACCACACAGAACATTTATAATGCCACTCTCCTCCCGCGACCACACATACATTTATAATGCCACTCTCTTCCCGCGACTTCACAGAATATGCATAATGCCACTCTCCTCCCGCGACCACACAGACATTTATAATGCCACTCTCCTCCTCCCGCGACCACACAGAACATATATAATGCCACTCTCCTCCTCCCGCGACCACGCAGATACTATATATATGCCACTCTCCTCTTCCCGCGACCACACCGAACATATATGATAGAAGACAAAGAGTAGTTGTTGATGGGGAGGTTTCAAACTGGAAATCGGTTTTGAGTGGAGTACGGGATCTCCGGGACCTATTACTTATTCTAATATATATATATATATATATATATATATATATATATATATATATATATATATATATATATATATCACTATTTGATGATGACATAACAAGCAAGGTGTTGAAGTTTGCAGACAACACAAAAGTGTTTAGGAAAACTAAAAGGATGCACATAGACAGCATTTACAAGATGATCTTAATAAGTTGATAGAGTGGTCTGAGAAGTGGCAAATGCTGTTTAATTTTGGAAAGTGTAAGGGCCTCCACACAGGACATGGGAATGAAGATGCACAATATACAGTGGGTGGTACTGTACTACATACTACCTTAAAGGAAAAGGACTTAGGGTTAACTATTAGTGCTGACATGAAGGTATCAGAACACATTCTAGGATTAATTAGGCGAAATATAGCGTACAAAGAAAAAGAACTAATAATACCGCTGTATAAAACAATAGTTAGGCCTCACTTAGAATATTGTATACAAGCGTGGAGGCCATATCGCAAGAAGGATATTGATATGCTAGAAAGAGTACAAAGGAGAACAACCAAAATGATACAAAAACTCAGGAATATTAGTTATGAAATGCGTCTAAAAGAATGTGGTTTAACAACACTAGAAAGCAGAAGATTGAGAGGAGATCAGATTGAGGTCTTTAAAATATTGAATGGGTATGAAAATATTGACAGAAATATTTTTTCACAGTCAATGAAGACAGAACGACTAGAGGACATAAATAAAATCGACATATACCTAAGACGGGCGGGGTATACATAGATAGATAGGTTGGACTCTCGATAAGCCAAATGGCTTTCCTAGTCCACCTGCCATCTAGAGTTGAATCTCTAGGTGGCAATCTTGTTAAATCTTGTTAAATCCTCTTCCCGCGACCACACAGAACATATATAATGCCACTCTCCTCTTCCCGCGACCACACAGAACATATATAATGCCACTCTCCTCTTCCCGCGACCACACAGAACATATATAATGCCACTCTCCTCTTCCCGCGACCACACAGAACATATATATGCACTTGCAACCCGGCGTACATCGAAGCACAAACACACGCATACAACGACGTCGGATACGTTTGTCTCGTTTGTCCCAACGAAATGAAAGTAACCACTGAGCAATATTGATGCGTTTGGTATCCGTCAATCCTCAACCAGCATATTTACATGGCAAGTGTATGACCAGTGCTAGATACATTACAACAAATTTCGCGATGATTTATATTTAAACCCTTGTGCTGCTGTATGTTTTAGCTACAAAGTAAACCAATATTCTGTCTAAACACCACTGGATGTAAGTTGCAATGTCCAACAGCTGCTTGTGTTCGGCGAATACAATTGAACATTTTGACACACCTTGTTTAAGTTACTAGTATCTTCACATCGACAAAAATACACATGCACAGCTCAATTGCCTGCTAGCCTTAATGGATACATGAAACTTAATTTATACTTGTTTCCATTCTACTTACACTACAACTTGCTAGCACGTAGCAAGAACATATCTTGTACTACGAAAGGCCTAACAATTAAAGTATAATTCTAGACGACGACCCTAGAGAAGCAGGCTCCTTTA
>JAODUO010001511.1:47500-87500 GCA_025642075.2 Ridgeia piscesae
AACGCAGATAACCGGCTACGTAAGGGATCTTGTTATTAAGAGTCTGGATAATGTGTTTTCAGTGTTATCAATTAACATTCAAGAAAACATAAAACATTAGCAGGTCAGTCGTGATAACGTTGGCGGCTGTAACTTACCATAGATTTAATTATTTAGTAGGCATCAACGATGCACACTGTGTTACGTTGATAACCAATGATCTTATCGCCCAAGTGACCTTTACGGTCGACAGTTTAAGAGGGACTTTCGCTGCACCTAATTAAGTTGTCATACTCGATCAATAACCGTGACTAAATCAGCATTGTCCACAATTGTAAATTAGAGAGCACGAAGATTGTTGACTGTTGTAAGTGTGATGTCGTGTCAATGACTCCAGCAGAGCTATAACTTCAGCTACAGTTCAATAAATGCACGGTTGGCAGACATGTCCGTTAAATCACCAGTATGTGGGCGATCAACAGAATGTTACAGTATTCTGTCGGATATGTGGTTAACAGGTTGGGCTCCAACGTATTGCAGCAGGTATCTAGCAAATGTCATGCCGCCATAGTCATGTTATACGTTTGTAATTTATCATCACAGTTGGCATGGAAACATCTGACGAAGTTACGTGCATAAGCGTTAAAGGCGTCGGTAGGGGGCTGGACGACTGATGACCGACCATTTTAATGGCTGGTTGAACCCCAACATTTTGTGAATTGATCAGTAAATTATATATACTTTATCAGTAAATATATCCAATAGCCCCTCCCCTCTTTTACGATGATGCGTATTAATTGCATCGTGGCTTAAACATTTCCTGAGAGGACGGGAAGGGGTTTGGTTGAATACGTCTGCCAACTAGTAAAGTGTATATTATATGCGTATGCTTGTGCGTGCATGCTTGCGCGTGTGAGTAAAACAGGTACTCGTTGATTATTGTTTTGTCGACATTGCACGGCCTACGGAAGGCATTTGTGCCTACGCTTCCGTTAGCAGCAACAATTTAACGCTTCTGTTGCATGTGCTATTTGATTAGCCTGGTCTAAAAGCCAGATCATCTGGGACTACATTGTCGAATATTAACTAGTACAGACAACCTTCCTTTCGCGTGTTTCCCCTACACATTTGCCAAGGCAATGATTGTATATATGAAACTCTCGTTATCACTTGTGACAATCATGCAGTTCTTGCCCGCCGTTTTGAGTGAATTATTGTGCAACGGCAAGGAATAATAATCAAATCGCGCATATTTAAATTATGATGAAACAATAGCAGTCGTATGACAGGGAGGTTCTTGTGGTGCTTTGACATCATTATCAAAATAATGTTGTGTGTATGTCAGTATGATCATTGGCAACAACCATAAAGTCATTACGCCATGTGCCAAAGCACAATGGAAATAAAAAATCGTTTGCTCCACCTAGATTTAAAAGTGCCCAGGGTGGCAGCAGATGCAACTGTTTCGGTTTGTCTATTGCGTTATTAGCTATTAGCATAAAGTTGAGTTCTAGCCGGCCCTGGAATAAATCGTTCACGTTGGCCACGAGTGTTGTCAGTTAAATGAATTTGGTCGCTCGGAAAATGAAGTGCAAATTCTCCGAGTAATCGACCCAAAATACATACATTATATACAGTAATCAAATGTTTATTTGGTCATGTATTATTTGGTCGACACAAGCAAATGAATGTTTTCTTTTCAATAATTGTGTACTTTCTGATGAAGAGAAGTATTAAGAATAGATCTAACTCCTTTATGTATTGTGTAAACCAAACCTCTCTCCCGGTTGTACTTACTACACAAATCCCGAAGCCGCCGTCACGCTTATATTTTCCCGGGCGGTACCAACTATCCGGGTGACATTTCTGCGAATGCGCGATAAATATAAAACCATCAATGTGCAACGAAATGCAAAGCATTTATGGTATAAGTACCACGGGCAGTTAATTAAATCTCATTTTGTGATTATTGTTAAGAGTTGTTTAAAATTTCATTCAATACATAAACATATTACGTTTGTTTAAATCAATGTCACGGATTATGGCGCCATGCAGTCACGTGATTTGCGTTTGCTATCAAAACATGCCTCACAGCGTGTTTGCCGCGTGCGACAAATAGCATTGCTGAAGGTTTGTATACGTCCTAACGAACAGACTGTGGTATGTATACCATAAATACCATAATGGCTGCATAGTGATGAGTTGACATTTACCGCGTATGCGCAGAAACGTCATCCGGATAGTTTATAACGCCCGGCAACGTGTAAACGCCACAGCGCAACAGAAAGTGATCGGCCAAATGTTGGAGTACTTACTTATGCCCATCGTTTCTCCTGGGATATAGGCCAACAACAGTGCTCCAGGGTCCTCTCTCCTGGGCAATTGTTTCATCTCTCCCAGGCATATCTACGCTGTAATTGGCGGTGTTGACCTTCCAGTTGCGAGTATTCGTATTACGAGGTGGGGTACTATATCCATGTTCATTCCTTCTCTGTTCACGTCCGCGCGTGGGAATGATGATATCTTGCCCACGTAGCTACATTGTGCTGTTCGTTTTACGAACAATTATGAATAAGTAAACGTGTTTAGCCTTCCGAAATCACGCTGACTGAGGCACGCCACGTGTGACAAATAGCTAAGCAAATTGGCAGCGCTTAATTATCAAATCAGCGGACTTCTGTAAAACATCAAACTCGTCGTTTTCGTACCTCCATCATCAGTGCCGTGTTAAACACCTGAATTACTAATAGGAACGGTTTTGGGGACGTCAGCAAGGATTTATCTAACAGGGACGCGAGTCGACTTTTAATGTTGGATATAGAAATTGTCCATGGTGGTTTTGTGTTATTTCACATACGAATGTCATCGGTATTATTTACTTACGGTTAGTTAGTATACCATCAATTTGTTTTATAGTATCGATGAATGAATATTAATTACAGGCGATAATATATATATATATATATATCATATATATATATATATATATATATATATATATATATATATATATATATATATATATTATCGTAGGATAGCAGCAACATTAATTCAATACAACAGCATTTTTATAGATCTAGGAAATAGGATTATATATATATATACATATATATATATATATATATATATATATATATATATATATATATATATATATATATATATATATATATTATATATATATATAATCCTATTTCCTAGATCATAAAAGATGTGTTCATTCACAATATAACCTTCAACATGTTAGATTATGTATATGGAAGAACGTTGGCTAACTCTAACAGGTATAATTTGACGTATATGACAATTGTGTAGCTAGAAATAACTGTAGAAAGAGGCGTGGCGCCAAAACAATGTAGTGGCTTAATTATTTCTATATGAACCGGAGCTTCACCCCAATCCGCTTCAGCTATATATATATATATATATATATATATATATATATATATATATATATATATATATATATATATATATATATAACTTGTATATTCGATCTTTTTCAATTTTTAATCTCATAATATCAGAAGGTCAACACAGAACGGACATCTAATCCTAATATCGTTGCAGCGACACGTAATACGTGTCACTTTACGCGTCGCAATGATTTATGACGATGTAAAAACAATGTGACACATGACTTCATTTGTCATAATGGTTATCGGCGTCTCCACCAAAATTGTGTTCGTTTCCCGTGCGCTGAGTAATTTTCGCTGGATATGAAGACATGTCCGAATATCGACGGCGGAGTCGTATAGCATACAGAATAATTATTAATGACTTCAAACAGCAGATTGAATGAACGACCAGCGAAAAAACTTCTTCCATATAAAATATGCATAACATGCCGTGTATTCGTAATAAACCGATGAGAACCCGAAATTTGCGATCAAGAACTGCGTGACCTTGAATGTTGGTACGTTCAACAGCCTGACCTTGGGCAGATACTCTGATTCTACAGTTGTTGACAGGTTGCAAATTGATACGCGTGCCACAAAAGACCAGGTGGTTTGTTTTAAAAAGCAACGTTGATATCATAGTCTGTGAAATAATAAAACACGAAAGCGTTAGTGTGAAATCTAATTCCCAGGTAAAGTTAAATACATTCATGATTTCTATTGAAAGTGGTGAAGAATTTGTACCATTGAAAGGAAATCGATCAGTTACCCGTACACATGGCGAACGGCGACGACGAATTATTTTTCAGTCGGATTAAACCTATTGAAGCGCACCGTATACATTGACAGTACTTCGATCGAAAATAATGATAAGATCAACTTCGTAAAAATTGAACAAACGACAACAAAAATGTTATGACGTCATCTGTATAAAAAGAATAATCACCGACAAATGCTTGACAGTCATTGAAGGCCACAAACGTCATCAGAGAGGAGTCGGATCACAGCTACAAAACACACTGCGCCAATCATTTATTAACGCAACACATACGTGTATTATATTGTTTATTTCTACTGCAGAAATGGCTTAAATTGCCTTAAAGCGAAAAAACAGTGCGTGCGGTGTGCATTCGTTTGCGAGCATGGGTGCGTTTGCATGTACTTGTGTTGTGTGCGTGTGCACCTATTGCTGTTAGATAAATTGAACGAGACACTCTTCCTTTCTCCCCTGCACAGAGACGTCAGCGTGGATCTGCGGATGAGTAATTCATCCTATGCTCAAGCTCTGTTTAACCAGTTGCTATGCACGTGCGCGTATTGTTGTCGTAGAACCGTCTCCACTTATATAGCGTCATTGTAGATACACGTAGAAGTCAGTGACGTCACTGTTGTTGTACACGCTATCTTCCCGTCTCTTCGCTTGCCCCTCACCTGGAAATATTTCCAAACAACTAATAATAACAAATAAAATAATGTTTATTTATTTAATATAGCGCCAGATCCAATTATAATTGTTGTGATGTTTTACAGCTTGTTGAACCCACCCACAAACAGTCAACAACAATGGCCACATAAACTTGCATTTTCTAAATCAACAGTATGAATAATTCTGGAACTGTAAAAATATAATATGTATCTAGTATAATGAATATATAATATAACAGTCATGTATTAATTGAAATATAATCTGGTATTTCAAAATCCATAGGAATGTTTCTGAAATACACACCTCCATATTAGTAGAAAACAAATTATCACAGCAATTAAATAAATATGCTTATATACTAAAATTTCCTCTGGCCTCATAAACTGGACGACCCTGTTATTTCTTCTTGCGAGTAGAGCTGTGAGCTGACCACTGATGTCCTTCGTACTGATCCAAATTTCTCGCTGAATCTGTCTCCTCCTATGATGAAGTTATCCTTTTCCGCGACAGTTGCAGACGCTCACAATTTGCCTGGTTTAACCAAGTTTCAGACGAACTCTGCGCTACACTTCGCACGCAAGTTTTCGTGATACATTAGTCGAGATCATCACTGAAGTGTTATTGCTGGGGTGATATTGCGTATGTTCTGTATCTGTTCCGTATTTAATCTAGGCACGACTGCAAATTTAATTTCTCCAGGCGCCATATTTATTCTTACATCGACACCAACTACGAGTTTATTCAACGTAAATTAATACTTTTTTAACTGCAAACCCGAGACTGTTATCCAATACATGTAATAATTGCAGTGGCGCAGTGGCTAGAAATTCAGACTCTCGATTAAGAGAAACCGCGTTTGAATCCTGTGCTGTCGTGTAAAAAACATTGGGTACGTTTCTCCTCTCTACATTGCTCAAATTCTCACAGCTGTACGAATGAGTACCTTGATATAGACAGTGGTGGATATTTGTGTACGAGTGGTCTTCGGGCATTAATTGCAGCGTAGTTGAATGTTTCCGAGAGATGCCGAGATTGTGCTTGCGTGAACAGGTCTGGCGAGGGAGGATGGTGAAATGTTGTTCAGCAAGAACTATGTGGACTACATATGTTGTATACTACGTGGACTACATATGTTGTATACTACGTGGACTACACATGTTGTATACTACGTGGACTACATATGTTGTATACTACGTGGACTACACATGTTGTATACTACGTGGACTACACATGTTGTATACTACGTGGACTACATATGTTGTATACTACGTGGACTACATATGGTGTATACTACGTGGACTACACATGTTGTATACTACGTAGACTACATATGTTGTATACTACGTGGACTACACATGGTGTATACTACGTGGACTACATATGTTGTATACTACGTGGACTACATATGGTGTATACTACGTGGACTACATAT
The DNA here is from genome assembly GCA_025642075.2 of Ridgeia piscesae. Classification (NCBI taxonomy): domain Eukaryota; kingdom Metazoa; phylum Annelida; class Polychaeta; order Sabellida; family Siboglinidae; genus Ridgeia; species Ridgeia piscesae. The sequence continues at coordinate 53,736 of JAODUO010001511.1, forward strand.
GGTGTATACTACGTGGACTACATATGGTGTATACTACGTGAACTACATATGTTGTATACTACGTGGACTACATATGGTGTATACTACGTGGACTACATATGGTGTATACTACGTGGACTACATATGTTGTATACTACGTGGACTACATATGTTGTATACTACGTGGACTACATATGTTGTATACTACGTGGACTACATATGGTGATTACTACGTGGACTACATTTGGTGTATACTACGTGGACTACATATGTTGTATCCTACGTGGAATACATATGGTGTATACTACGTGGACTACATATGGTGTATACTACGTGGACTACATATGTTGTATATAACGTGGACTACATATGTTGTATACTACGTGGACTACATATGGTGTATACTACGTGGACTACATATGTTGTATACTACGTGGACTACATTTGGTGTATACTACGAGGACTACATATGGTGTATACTACGTGGACTACATTTGGTGTATACTACGTGGACTACATATGTTGTATCCTACGTGGAATACATATGGTGTATACTACGTGGACTACATATGGTGTATACTACATGGACTACATATGGTGTATACTACGTGGACTACATATGTTGTATACTACGTGGACTACATATGTTGTATACTACGTGGACTACATATGTTGTATACTACGTGGACTACATATGGTGTATACTACGTGGACTACATTTGGTGTATACTACGTGGACTACATATGTTGTATACTACGTGGACTACATATGGTGTATACTACGTGGACTACATATGGTGTATACTACGTGGACTACATATGGTGTATACTACGTGGAATACATTTGGTGTATACTACGTGGACTACATATGTTGTATCCTACGTGGACTACATATGTTGTATACTACGTGGACTACATATGTTGTATACTACGTGGACTACATATGGTGTATACTACGTGAACTACATATGTTGTATACTACGTGGACTACATATGTTGTATACTACGTGGACTACATATGGTGTATACTACGTGGACTACATATGGTGTATACTACGTGGGCTACATATGTTGTATACTACGTGGACTACATATGTTGTATACTACGTGAATTACATATGTTGTATACTACGTGGACTACATATGTTGTATGCTACGTGGACTACATATGTTGTATACTACGTGGACTACATATGGTGTATACTACGTGGACTACATATGGTGTATACTACGTGGACTACATTTGGTGTATACTACGTGGACTACATATGTTGTATCCTACGTGGACTACATATGTTGTATGCTACGTGGACTACATATGTTGTATACTACGTAGACTACATATGGTGTATGCTACGTGGACTACATATGTTGTATACTACGTGGACTACATATGGTGTATACTACGTGGACTACATATGTTGTATACTACGTGGACTACATATGTTGTATACTACGTGGACTACATATGTTGTATACTACGTGAACTACATATGTTGTATACTACGTGGACTATATATGTTGTATACTACGTAGACTACATATGTTGTATACTACGTGGACTACATATGTTGTATGCTACGTGGACTACATATGTTGTATACTACGTAGACTAAATATGGTGTATACTACGTGGACTTACATATGTTGTATACTACGTGGACTACATATGTTGTATACTTCGTGGACTACATATGTTGTATACTACGTGGACTACATATGGTGTATACTACGTGGACTACATATGTTGTATACTACGTGGACTACATATGTTGTATGCTACGTGGACTACATATGTTGTATACTACGTAGACTACATATGTTGTATACTACGTGGACTACATATGTTGTATACTACGTGGACTACATATGGTGTATACTACGTGGACTACATATGTTGTATACTACGTAGACTACATATGTTGTATACTACGTGGACTACATATGTTGTATACTACGTGGACTACATATGTTGTATACTACGTGGACTACATATGTTGTATACTACGTGGACTACATATGTTGTATACTACGTGGACTACATATGTTGTATACTACGTGGACTACATATGTTGTATACTACGTGGACTACATATGGTGTATACTACGTGGACTACATATGGTGTATACTACGTAGACTACATATGGTGTATACTACGTGGACTACATAAGATATTGTATACTACGTGGACTACATATGTTGTATACTACGTGGACTACATATGGTGTATACTACGTGGACTACATATGTTATATACTACGTGGACTACATATGGTGTATACTACGTGGACTACATATGGTGTATACTACGTGGACAACATATGTTGTATACTACGTGGACTACATATGTTGTATACTACGTGGACTACATATGTTGTATACTACGTGGACTACATATGTTGTATACTACGTGGACTACATATGTTGTATACTACGTGGACTACATATGTTGTATACTACGTGGACTACATATGGTGTATACTACGTGGACTACATATGTTGTATACTACGTGGACCACAGATGGTGGACTACATATGGTGTATACTACGTGGACTACATATGTTGTATACTACGTGGACTACATATGGTGTATACTACGTGGACTACATATGTTATATACTACGTGGACTACATATGGTGTATACTACGTGGACTACATATGTTGTATACTACGTAGACTACATATGTTGTATACTACGTGGACTACATATGTTGTATACTACGTGGACTACATATGTTGTATACTACGTGGACTACATATGTTGTATACTACGTGGACTACATATGTTGTATACTACGTGGACTACATATGTTGTATACTACGTGGACTACATATGTTGTATACTACGTGGACTACATATGGTGTATACTACGTGGACTACATATGGTGTATACTACGTAGACTACATATGGTGTATACTACGTGGACTACATATGGTGTATACTACGTGGACTACATATGTTGTATACTACGTGGACTACATATGGTGTATACTACGTGGACTACATATGTTATATACTACGTGGACTACATATGGTGTATACTACGTGGACTACATATGGTGTATACTACGTGGACTACATATGTTGTATACTACGTGGACTACATATGTTGTATACTACGTGGACTACATATGTTGTATACTACGTGGACTACATATGTTGTATACTACGTGGACTACATATGTTGTATACTACGTGGACTACATATGGTGTATACTACGTGGACTACATATGTTGTATACTACGTGGACCACATATGGTGGACTACATATGGTGTATACTACGTGGACTACATATGGTGTATACCACGTGGACACATATGGTGTATACTACGTAGACTACATATGTTGTATACTACACGTGGACTACATATGGTGTATGCTAGAACTACATATGTTGTATCCTACGTGGACTACATATGTTGTATACTAAGTGGACTACAATGTTGTATACTTCGTGGACTACATATGTTGTATCTACTACGTGGACTACATATGGTGTATATACTACGTGGACTACATATGTTGTATACTACGTGGACTACATATGGTGTATACTACGTGGACTACATATGTTGTATCCTACGTGGACTACATATGTTGTATACTACGTGGACTACATATGTTGTATCCTACGTGGACTACATATGTTGTATACTACGTGGACTACATATGTTGTATACTAACATGGACTACATATGGTGTATACGTGGACTACATATGTTGTATCCTACATGTTACATATGTTGTATCCTACGTGGACTACATATGTTGTATCCTACGTGGACTACATATGTTGTATACTACGTGGACTACATATGGTGTATACTACGTAGACTACATATGGTGTATAATACGTAGACTACATATGGTGTATACTACGTGGACTACATATGGTGTATACTACGTAGACTACATATGGTGTATACTACGTAGACTACATATGGTGTATACTACGAGGACTACATATGGTGTATACTACGTGGACTACATATGTTGTATACTACGTGGACTACATATGTTGTATACTACGTGGACTACATATGGTGTATACTACGTAGACTACATATGGTGTATACTACGTAGACTACATATGGTGTATACTACGAGGACTACATATGGTGTATACTACGTAGACTACATATGGTGTATAATACGTAGACTACATATGGTGTATACTACGTGGACTACATATGGTGTATACTACGTAGACTACATATGGTGTATACTACGTAGACTACATATGGTGTATACTACGAGGACTACATATGGTGTATACTACGTAGACTACATATGGTGTATACTACGAGGACTACATATGGTGTATTCTACGTAGACTACATATGTTGTATACTACGTGGACTACATATGTTGTATACTACGTGGACAACATATGGTGTATACTACGTGGACTACATATGGTGTATACTACGTGGACTATGTTGTATACTACGTGGACTACATATGGTGTATACTACGTGGACTACATATGTTGTATACTACGTGGACTACATATGTTGTATACTACGTGGACTACATATGTTGTATACTACGTGGACTACATATGTTGTATACTACGTGGACTACATATGGTGTATACTACGTGGACTACATATGTTGTATACTACGTGGACTACATATGGTGTATACTACGTGGACTACATATGGTGTATACTACGTAGACTACATATGGTGTATACTACGTAGACTACATATGTTGTATACTACGTGGACTACATATGTTGTATACTACGTAGACTACATATGGTGTATACTACGTGGACTACATATGGTGTATACTACGTAGACTACATATGGTGTATACTACGTAGACTACATATGTTGTATACTACGTGGACTACATATGTTGTATACTACGTGGACTACATATGGTGTATACCACGTGGACTACATATGGTGTATACTACGTAGACTACATATGGTGTATACTACGTAGACTACATATGTTGTATACTACGTGGACTACATATGTTGTATACTACGTGGACTACATATGTTGTATACTACGTGAACTACATATGTTGTATACTACGTGGACTACATATGTTGTATACTACGTAGACTACATATGGTGTATACTACGTGGACTACATATGTTGTATACTACGTAGACTATATATGGTGTATACTACGTGGACTACATATGTTGTATACTACGTGGACTACATATGGTGTATACTACGTGGACTACATATGTTGTATACTACGTGGACTACATATGTTGTATACTACGTGGACTACATATGGTGTATACTACGTGGACTACATATGGTGTATACTACGTAGACTACATATGGTGTATACTACGTGGACTACATATGTTGTATACTACGTGGACTACATATGGTGTATACTACGTGGACTACATATGTTGTATACTACGTGGACTACATATGGTGTATACTACGTGGACTACATATGTTGTATACTACGTGGACTACATATGTTGTATACTACGTGGACTACATATGGTGTATACTACGTAGACTACATATGGTGTATACTACGTAGACTACATATGGTGTATACTACGAGGACTACATATGGTGTATACTACGTAGACTACATATGGTGTATAATACGTAGACTACATATGGTGTATACTACGTGGACTACATATGGTGTATACTACGTAGACTACATATGGTGTATACTACGTAGACTACATATGGTGTATACTACGAGGACTACATATGGTGTATACTACGTAGACTACATATGGTGTATACTACGAGGACTACATATGGTGTATTCTACGTAGACTACATATGTTGTATACTACGTGGACTACATATGTTGTATACTACGTGGACTACATATGGTGTATACTACGTAGACTACATATGGTGTATACTACGTGGACTACATATGTTGTATACTACGTGGACTACATATGGTGTATACTACGTGGACTACATATGTTGTATACTACGTGGACTACATATGTTGTATACTACGTGGACTACATATGTTGTATACTACGTGGACTACATATGTTGTATACTACGTGGACTACATATGGTGTATACTACGTGGACTACATATGTTGTATACTACGTGGACTACATATGGTGTATACTACGTGGACTACATATGGTGTATACTACGTAGACTACATATGGTGTATACTACGTAGACTACATATGTTGTATACTACGTGGACTACATATGTTGTATACTACGTAGACTACATATGGTGTATACTACGTGGACTACATATGGTGTATACTACGTGGACTACATATGGTGTATACTACGTGGACTACATATGTTGTATTGGACTACATATGGTGTATACTACGTGGACTACATATGTTGTATACTACGTAGACTACATATGTTGTATACTACGTGGACTACATATGTTGTATACTACGTGGACTACATATGTTGTATACTACGTGGACTACATATGGTGTATACTACGTGGACTACATATGTTGTATACTACGTGGACTACATATGGTGTATACTACGTGGACTACATATGGTGTATACTACGTAGACTACATATGGTGTATACTACGTAGACTACATATGTTGTATACTACGTGGACTACATATGTTGTATACTACGTAGACTACATATGGTGTATACTACGTGGACTACATATGGTGTATACTACGTAGACTACATATGGTGTATACTACGTAGACTACATATGTTGTATACTACGTGGACTACATATGTTGTATACTACGTGGACTACATATGGTGTATACCACGTGGACTACATATGGTGTATACTACGTAGACTACATATGGTGTATACTACGTACTACATATGTTGTATACTACGTGGACTACATATGTTGTATACTACGTGGACTACATATGTTGTATACTACGTGAACTACATATGTTGTATACTACGTGGACTATATGTTGTATACTACGTAGACTACATATGGTGTATACTACGTGGACTACATATGTTGTATACTACGTAGACTATATATGGTGTATACTACGTGGACTACATATGTTGTATACTACGTGTACATATGTTGTGTACTACGTGGACTACATATGTTGTATACTACGTGGACTACATATGTTGTATACTACGTGGACTACATATGGTGTATACTACGTGGACTACATATGGTGTATACTACGTAGACTACATATGGTGTATACTACGTGGACTACATATGTTGTATACTACGTGGACTACATATGGTGTATACTACGTGGACTACATATGGTGTATACTACGTGGACTACATATGGTGTATACTACGTAGACTACATATGGTGTATACTACGTGGACTACATATGTTGTATACTACGTGGACTACATATGGTGTATACTACGTGGACTACATATGTTGTATACTACGTGGACTACATATGTTGTATACTACGTAGACTACATATGGTGTATACTACGTGGACTACATATGGTGTATACTACGTGGACTACATATGTTGTATACTACGTGGACTACATATGTTGTATACTACGTGGACTACATATGTTGTATACTACGTGGACTACATATGGTGTATACTACGTGGACTACATATGTTGTATACTACGTAGACTACATATGTTGTATACTACGTGGACTACATATGTTGTATACTACGTGAACTACATATGTTGTATACTACGTGGACTACATATGTTATATACTACGAGGATTACATATGTTGTTTACTACGTGGACTACATATGTTGTATACTACGTGGATTACATATGTTGTATACTACGTGAACTACATATGTTGTATACTACGAGGACTACATATGTTGTATACTACGTGGACTACATATGTTGTATAATCTTGTAGCAAAGAGAAAGAGTTGGAACTTTGGTGTGTCAACATATTATACAACGGAGCGCCCCGGGAATGCAGACATTATATGTTCTTCGTCCATTTTGATGGTTTGATGTGTCTTGTTGCTAGGACTAGTCGCGAGATGGAAAGGACAGTCGATTATCGGGGAGTCACAAATCAATTGTTCATGCGTACGACCCACCCTTGTCAGTCTTCTGTCATTTTTTCCCTCTTGCACGTGTCCCTGTGGAAACGTGCGGTAGAGAAACACAACAATGTTCAGGTGCTTTCGAAAGTGAGTGTTCTGTTCGTCGTTGTGCGATCACGATTTGTTTTGTCCGGGGCGGCAGCTGTATAGTTGTTCCTTCTCTTGCGGCCGTCACGTGATCTGTTGGAGTGAGTGGCACCTGTCTCGTGCGCTGTCGTCTGATAAAGAAGCACTTAATCAAGCTACAGCTGAAATTAGAAAATCAAAGAGAAGCTACAAACAAAACTAATATAAAACATGACAGCAAGAGTTGTTATGCGTATGTTCGAAGTAAACAGAAAGTTCAGGATAAAGTCGGTCCTCTAGAAGGTAGTGATGGAAACATAATAACAGAGGGATCCTTAATGGCAGAAAACCTAAATGAATACTTTTGTTCAGTGTTTACCAGGGAAGATATTAGTATATTACCAGTACTAGAGTTTAAGTTCGAAAAGAGAGAGTCTGACTATTTAGGACAACTACTATTATTATTTGAGGAGACTTATGAAGTTACTGCCTCGTGTACGCATGCGACACTCGTTCTATTGACATACCTGGACTAAAAGTAAACACGCCTCTAGAAACTATGACATTTGAGTCCGGTTAGTAAAATTCTGATTATCCTTTCGGTTACGTAATATATTATTAGCGACGTCATCCGCCATCGCCACTTTGCCGCTGTCCTCGGACGAATTGATGTATCCAAATCGCAATAGTTTGCTTACGTCATAATCAACGTTACGTGCGAGACCTTCATTAAACTTTGCCTTAATAATATTGATAACAGTTAAATGTGTTCATTCATTACTACTGCGACTTGCCATCTCCTACAGCAAACAAGACGGGATCCAATCGACATTTAACGACAACTTTCCCATATATTTTTTTCATAAAGATAAACTTCTGAAGCAAGATTTTTAATACGACGGAAAGCACGTGTTCAGCCAGACATTTTGTTGACCGCTTGACGGAGTTTGCTAAGCAACTTGGATACATCAGTTGTCCACGCCCGGAGCGTTATCGCACCGCGCAGTCAGATATGCATCTACATTTCGCATTTCTCATTTCTGACTGAATATTTATTTGCTCGCTTCTCTAGCTCGTGATGCTTCATCTAGAGCGTCGTTGATCTTAATCCTGCTCTGACGTCATCGCCAGAAAGGCGATTGCGCCAGCTCTTGTATCGTTGTCTGGTATTCCGTCCGACTCAAAGACTGAGTCACACTTGCTATCAATTTATTTTTAGAAAATTCCATGCCGTACACCATGCCGTACACCATGCCGTACACCATACCGTACACCATGCCGTACATCATGTCATACACCATGTCGTACACCATGTCGTACATATGCCGTACACTATGCCATCACACCATGTTGTACACCATGTTGTACATCATGTCGTACACCATGTCGTACACCAATATATACACCATGCCGTACACCATTATGTAGTCAGTGTCTACGTACATGGTGTACACCATGCCGTACGCATTGTGTACGTCATGTCAATTTTATGCCTTTATTTCATTAGAATTATGTTTTATTAATCCCTAAAAACATGCCACACGTCAGATAACAGGCGGATCTGCACAAACTAGAAACTCGGCGTTCGCGGAGTTATTTGAGCACGAAAGAGATTCTTTTCGATAATCATCACATTAATTTATTAATGTAAATTTTATATTTATTTATTTACTATTTCTAGATCAGCTCTTTATTTTAAACAATAACATTATATATTTAAGGTTTACTTAATTTATACAGTTATATGTAAAAAAAAACGAGAGCACTTTACCTTAAGTGAATTCTGGCGCTATATAAATTATTGTATTATTATTATTATGACATGAAAGCAGAGGGTGACATGAAATAGTTATATTAATAAAACATGGTGTACATTACAAATAGTTTTATTTTCTCAAACCCATTTTCATTTAATTTAGGGCACGAAAGAATCTTTTCCATGTCCACAATAATCTCTTTATTGACGTTTCACTGTATCTTTCTAATGAAAATATCCAACCTATGGAACGGTGGCGCGGTGATTGGTGATCTGTTCAACGCTGTTGTTTCACATGTATGCCGTACGTGACCGAACAATGGCGTCAGTTCAGTTCACCTGAGCGCACTCAAGTGTATGTGCACCGGAATTGTAATTAAAAGATCAATTCACCGGCCACCGTTACGATACTCGTCTAAATCATGCATGAATGTCGATTGAAGTAATAATCAATTATAGGTCCAATAAAGTATTCAATCGCCTGATCGACATCAAGTAAACTATTTAAATCTACCGTAGCTTGATGTAACTCAATACAATGTAAATGAATGGGGATCTCATAGACGAACAATACGAACCGTCTGTGACTGTGACGATACATGATCTATAACAATACGAACCATTTGTGACAGTGACGACACATTATCTATAACATTACAACATGGAAAATTACGAACCATCTGTGACAGTGACGACACATTATCTATAACAATACGAACCACCTGTGTGGCAGTGACGATACATTATCTATAACAATACGAACCACCTGTGACAGTGACGACACATTATCTATAACAATACGAACCATCTGTGACAGTGATGACACATTATCTATAACAATACGAACCATCTGTAACAGTGACGACACATTATGTATAACAAAACGAACTATCATGTGACAGTGAGGACACATTATCTATAACAATACGAACCGTCTGTGACAGTGACGACACATTATCTATAACATTACGAACCATCTGTGACAGTGACGACACATTATCTATAACAATACGAACCTTCTGTGACAGTGACGACACATTATCTATAACAATACAAACCGTCTGTGACAATGACGACACATTATGTATAACAAAACGAACTATCATGTGACAGTGAGGACACATTATCTATAACAATACGAACCGTCTGTGACAGTGACGACACATTATCTATAACATTACGAACCATCATGTGACAGTGACGACACATTATCTATAACAATACGAACCTTCTGTGACAGTGACGACACATTATCTATAACAATACGAACCGTCTGTGACAGTGACGACACATTATCTATAACAATACGAACCATCATGTGACAGTGACGACACATTATCTATAACAATACGAACCTTCTGTGACAGTGACGACACATTATCTATAACAATACGAACCATCATGTGACAATGACGACACATTATCTATAACAATACAAACCATCATGTGACAGTGACGACACATTATCTATAACAATACGAACCTTCTGTGACAGTGACGACACATTACCTATAACAACACGAACCGTCTGTGACAGTGACGACACATTATTTATAACAATACGAACCATCATGTGACAGTGACGACACATTATCTATAACAATACGAACCTTCTGTAACAGTGAAGACATATTATCTATAACAATACGAACCTTCTGTGACAGTGACGACACATTATCTATAACAATACGAACCATCATGCGACAGTGACGACACATTATCTATAACAATACGAACCTTCTGTGACAGTGAAGACACATTATCTATAACAATACGAACCTTCTGTGACAGTGACGACACATTATCTATAACAATACGAACCGACTGTGACAGTGACGACACATTATCTATAACAATACGAACCATCATGTCACAGTGACGACACATTATCTATAACAACACGAACCGTCTGTGACAGTGACGACACATTATCTATAACAATACGAACCATAATGTGACAATGACGACACATTATCTATAACAACACGAACCGTCTGTGACAGTGACGACACACTATCTATAACAATACGAACCGTCTGTGACAGTGACGACACATTATCTGTAACATTACAACATGAAACAAACGAACCATCTGTGACAGTGACAACACATTATCTATAACATTACAACATGAAACAAATGAACCATCTGTGAGAGTGATGACACATTATCTGTAACATTACAACATGAAACAAACGAACCATCTGTGACAGTGATGACACATTATCTATAACATTACAACATGAAACAAACGAACCATCTGTGACAGTGACGACACATTATCTATAACATTACAACATGAAACAAATGAACCATCTGTGAGAGTGATGACACATTATCTGTAACATTACAACATGAAACAAACGAACCATCTGTGACAGTGATGACACATTATCTATAACATTACAACATGAAACAAACGAACCATCTGTGAGAGTGATGACACATTATCTGTAACATTACAACATGAAACAAACGAACCATCTGTGACAGTGATGACACATTATCTATAACATTACAACATGAAACAGTTACGATTATGCAAACGACACGGTAGTGATGATTGTAGAAAAAAAACAGAATGAGTAAGTGAGTGATTAATTGAGTGAGTGAGAGGGTGTATGAGTGAAAGAATGAGTGAGTGAGTGTATAAATGAGTGTGTCGGTGGGTGGTGGGTGAATGAGTGAGTGGGTGGAAGGGTGAATGGGTGGGTGAGTGAGTGGTGAACAAACTTGGAACACGACAACCACGATTTATAGGCGACAGCATGAGAACAAGAAGATTTCATTAGAATCACTGTAGATTAATCACTATAGAGAAAAGATCCAGGGAAGGTCGTATTATACAACATAATAGATAGTCTGCCAACCTGGTAGGACAGGAGCACAGCAGCATTATAACAGTAATTATCGCCTATAGGCCTATCCTTGAAAATTCAAGCTCAGAGGCGCAAGAAACAAATTCGTGTTGGCGTAATCATACACGGGAATAGGCAAAAATCATCACTGAAGCCTGCAGCCGCTGAACATGTCTGGTGGAAAAGCAATTTCAAACAAATATGTTTTGAGACTTTTACGAAAAGTGGCTATACTTTGAGAAAATTGTATTGTAATCGGGAGTTGATTCCAGATTGTTGGCGCAGCTGCAGAGAAACACGTTTGCCAATGTTGAGCTTAGTCTTAAAATCAAAACGTTGTCTGGAAACAGAGCAGATTAACGTGCGATTTCAGCGTGTCGAGCGCGACGCACGAATCAGCCAAGCAGATGCGTCACTGAGGAAACATCACTGAGTAAACATCACTGAGTAAACATCACTGAGTAAACACCTGCCCGTAACAGACCATCGTCGGACACCTCCTTCTTGGACGCATTCTATTTGGCCAATTATTAATTCCCCGAAGTTCGTGTCACCTGCTCATGGCACTACGCTTGTCCGTTCGTGTTGACGCTACAGGCACTTCTCATTTTAAAGAAGGACGGAAACTTCATTGAGCGGGCAGCCGCAATGGACATGCATGACAACGTGATTTAGGTCAGTATAATAATTATTGTTAACATAAGGCTTAAGACAATGCATGCAGATACAGCATATACACTTTAATAAAAAAAGTAAAGTAAATTAAGTTCTTATATAGCGCAGTATCGAAACCTCAGGATTGTTCAAAGCGCTTTACCCCCGCTCAATCAAACACAATCTCGACTTGTCTTTGGGAAGTATTCAGCCATGCAACAATTAATTTGCACTCGTGCACATATTTTCACCACTGTCTATAACCAGGTACTCATTTGTACAGTTGAGTGAACTGGAGCAATGTAGAATGCAGAAACGTGCCTAAGGTTTTACACTGCAGCACATGATTCGAGCCGGTGTCGTCTTAGTCGAGAGTCCGGTGCTCTACCCCTGAGCCACGGAGCTTCTACCATGCATGGTAAAATGTAGTATTTACCATAATAACCCTTAGTATACACTATCCTAAACTTATCTGTTGTAGTAGATGTGAAAACCAAATTATGGCAATACATTATTTACAATGGACGTTACATATAACACACGCTATGTTGATGTTACGGTGTAACCGTGTGAGGTTAGTTTTTTTAAACATAATTCACCTTAAACGCATTAGTAACAATAATGGCGAGCTTCTCGGTGTATTAGGGTAACACAATATTAGAAGATATCATTGATTTCATTGGCTTAATTTGATAACTGATTATAAGTTATTTATTTATTAGATCAGTTATTGACGAATTGCTTGATTGTTTGATTAATCGATATAGTGATTGAAGACCAATCGATCAATCGATCGATTGATCAATTGGCTGATCTATCGAAATATTGATAGATCGATTGATCGATCAATTGACATACAAAAGGCATATTCCAAACATCGAATGCCTGTTGCTACTCTGATGTAGACAGACATCCTATTAGTAGCTACCTGTGGAGCCGAGTGAAGCTTTAACCAGGAGTCGGTGTCGTTGTATAGAGCGTGAGACAGGGCGCCTCACAGCTCTCATTAGTATAATTGCGTTGTTCTCACGCCTACAGAAGTCACTAGCCAGTCAGTCGCAGTGTGTGTCGTTGAAGCAATCAACAATAGGACCTAAGTTTCCTTAGTTTCACTCGTAATGAATCATGTATCTTAAGACCATTCTCGGGACTTGGTCAAAGTGACCTGAAAAACGAGGTGGCTGCATTTGCCAGATTGATTACGTTATTATTAGAAAAATTGGGGCTGTCCTACCATTAGCTTACTTAAGAGGGGGCTGTTTTTTCGACGTGACCATGAAACGGGTTTCGATTGCATAGTGTCTTTAGAAAGGTTATCACTAATCATGGTTTAATAAGTTGATGTCTTAAGATCACAGTGCAAGAACGCACGTACATACGCACATACGCACACGCACACAGACGCACACTCGCCCGCGCGTGCTACACTTACGCACGATCAAACATGCACGAACGGACACAGATACATACATGAGCGCAAGCACACGCGCACACATGTACACGCGCGCATGCATGCACTCACAGACACCGGCACACACGCACCTGCATGCATGCATGCACGCACGCCCGCACGCGCGCGCGCGCACACACACACACACACACACACACACACACACACACACACACACACACACACACACACCACACACACACACACACACACACACACACACACACACACACACACACACACACGCACGCACGCACGCACGCGCGCGTAGATCCCTGACGCCGAAACAACAATGTTCTTTAGCCCACCGGAACGGAGATGCAACCTGCAAGCTGACATGGCGGCAGCGTTAAGCCGTATTAGAATTAAGTGAGATGCTGTCACCAGCCATCATCCAGACACGACCGCGCAAAGCTGGAGCGCGCGGCGCGTGCATAATTGATTGCACGTGGGCGCGCGCCCTTACTGCCAGGCCTCGATACGCCGCCATGATTAGGAGGCGCTCATCCCGGGTAGACAGCCCGTCGTCCTCTGTGCCTGGGAAAGTCGACAGTTGACGGTGGGTAGCGGGCGTTGTTGTGTTTTGTCTTCGGCGTCGAGTATTGACAATCGGCCGCCACAGGACAACAGGTGTTCTCGGTCGAAACACAACGGTCCGGCCGTGGACAGAGACTGGAGGACGTCGGCAGGAACAGAGGGGATGCTGATACCTACATGCAAGTATCACCGATAAGTCATTAATTGAAGCTAATTGGTTTTAGTGGGCGCATCACGACTTCACCAATTGATAACGTATAATTAATGTCGTATCCGCTGTATTAATTTACGACCCGTTACATCCACGAGATTCCGGTTGTCCTGGTTTTAAGTGACGCATCAGACGTAATCGCGTGACGTCATCTCGTAATATTATTTCCGGCCTAATTAATATATCCACTACGTAACGGTTGGCTTACGTCACAATCAAAATTAGCTGCGAGACCTCCGTCAAGCTTTGCCTGACGTCAACAATGCCAATTATGTGAATTACATTAATACTGCGATATGACTTCTTGTAGAGGAAACATTACTCCATACATTTGATACATTAGTAACTTTCCCTAAGGGTTTGTTCATAAAGAAAATTTTCTGAAACAAAAATTGTAAATTGTACGTCGAAAAACAGTGTTAATGCAGTCATTTTGTTGACCGCTGAACGGAGTTTGCTTAGCAACCTGGATACACCAATTACCTGAGAAATATTACAGGACATTTAGATTCATGAATCTTTCATCATAATTTGCAGATTTGAGGGTAGACTAGTGTCGTTGAATGATAAAGACGCCATTGTGTTAGAAGTATTGAACTACATCGATACTTACAGTGTCTATCGTTGAGTGCAGTGACATATTGATTTATCGACGCAACGCGATGTATGAGGCCATAATGTGCTACATATAAATAATAACTTTAGGTATTGATGGTTATTACCGATACTACATTGAATTGTCGATAGTAGCAACTGTTTACAAAGTTATCATTAGGGTAATGTTTGCCTCACAACATCAGGCTCGTATGGATGCGTTTACAATATGAAACTGCTTTATCGACTGTGTTTCCTAAACCAACCACGTGATCGCGATGCTATATAGACAGAATTGCAGCAGTTTCAGTGTTCCAAGTTCATTACGCCTCAAAAACATTGTTCGCTGTGACTGGTTGACATTATCACAAACAATACTAGATATCTGGAAATAGCATATCATAACATTATTATGCATTACATCGGACGCTTACCAAAACGCGGTTAAAAGAGCGTAGGAGACATATGCGTCATAGCTATCCAACGGTGGCTTATTTTGTATTTTTGTCGATTTGATCTGTTACGCCAATTTGATCTGTTACGCCAATTGTTTAACTCGACATATGCCGAAATAAGTCAACCTGTGATTACGTGTGTTGTTGTGCCACTGTCGCCGTGCGGTGGCTCTACAGCAAAAGCAACACGACAAAACTCTCCTTGATAATCACGCATGGTATGTATCGTGTCGTCATCGGTTTACTTTGCAAATGCAAACAACACTGTTCCGTCTTGTAAAGTTTATGTTGGATTTTCCTTAATCGCGTATTTTATTTGAGGTATAATTATTTATCCTGGAGCTATCCGTGGATGTCCACATGGAATTCTGCAATATACTGCTCTCAAATATCGCACGACCAGGTGCAACAGTTCCACAGTGCACTGGTTAACACATACATTTAACAGAATTAATGGTTTCAAATTCCTGCACAAACACTGTATGTTTTGTGGAAAGTGGTGGTATATTCGTAGTGACACGAATGTTTGCTAAAATATTACTTACATACATACACAAACCCCCAATTATATATTATACTATAGGGCCTATATATCTATACTGGATATGTGTCTGCGTGCGTGCGTGCGTGCGTGCGTGCGTGCGTGCGTGCGTGCGTGCGTGCGTGCGTGGTGTGTGTATGCGTGTTCCTTGTTATCACATATGTCGAATTATCTCACTCAGCCTTGCTGTCATGTTTACCGTGGAGACCTTAGTTCGCCCTGTATTATCTGCGTGTATCCCCGCCAGTTGACGGTTGAGCTACGATCCGTTGCGAGCGAGCCGTGCACAACGTGATTACGACCTTCTCCTCTCACACCGGCTCATCGACAGTCTGTCGCGTCACTTGCTACAGCTACACCGGCGACCAATTTGTTTACTTAAGGATTGCGTTACGGCACCGGTAGACACATCCAAATAGATTATGCTCACGGAGAATAGAACTTAGACAGACACAATCAACTGGATTAGGAGCACGCAAAGTAGATAAACATCTACTATACACGCTCTTAATCAATTTATACACGTCTGCTTCTATTGGTGATACGAGTCCTTCCAAGACACGTCTTCTATCTGTCATCGTTCTCTCACGCCTCCTGCAATTGACTTTTGGATATTCCATTTATTTTCGCGACAAATCCAAGCCGTTTTTTGTTGCCTATTTCCCGAAATGTCGCTGAATCGTCCTAATCGCTGATGTTATTTCATATTGTCCAGGCTCCGTCCCCAGGGTCGGTGTGCTCCACTTGCAGATAACTGTCGTGTCAAATATCGTCTTTCGACAAACGCCTGTCCACGCAGATGCCGCACTTTCGTTCACCCGACGACGGCGACATAGTTACTGTTTTAACACTGTGTTGACTGATGACTTAGTGTTGTTTATCGATTAGATTGGATAATTATTATTCATCAGTTTGTAGTAAGTGTTCTTCGTTTGAAATGATGTCATTTATATTTATTGCCGTATTTTTGTAGTGACAAATGTTATGAAATTAATTTATATCATTATAATTATAGTATTAATCTCTCTTAGAAATACAGATTTAGTAACCAAAATCATAAATATCACTTACAGACGGAATCACGCACTTTGTTTTAAGTGTATTTTCATGTCATTCTCTTCAATCAATTTACGTATCATGTATTTGTAAGTCGCGTATTGTAATCGAAATATAGCACGTGACTGCCGTCAAGCTTTGCCTATGGCAATAATGCTGATAACGATTATGTAGTTCCGGCCTTGCCAATGAGGCCCGTATACATTTTCGAATGCATGAACTTTGACAGTTGATTTGTGTATGTGGTACCCTTAGATTAAAGAATATACAGTATTAGGTGAAATTTATAGTTCACAGCGATAGCCACGAAACCGCCATTTTTCAAGATGGCCGATATTCATATAAATAATGCATATAACTTTTGATAAGAACGTAGTAGATAAATGGTTTCGGTGTCTATTATGGGATTTTTAACTACGCTCGTCACAGTGGTGGCGGCAAAATATGTTTTAGATGTTGCTTAGTTACTGAAATCCACGATGACCGCCACTCAGTCATGGAATATGTATAACCTTTGATAGAAATGTATTAGAAGGATTATTTTGTTGTATATTGTGGAGTTTCGTGCATGCCCACTACAGTAAGGGAGTCAAAACCTTTTAAAACTTATCTTAGTTAACGAAATCCAAGATGGCCGCTATCCAAAGCCCGTCAACCGTGAACAGGATTATATTTGATATATGCCTATTGTGATCAGGTATAGTATGAATGTGGTGTGAATATGATTTCAAACAGAGACACGATAATTAGAAAGAAATAATTACACGTTTATTGACAGAGATCACACAAGTGCATTACTAAAGAAAGAAAGACGAACTCCTATAACTCAAAATAACACTGGCCATTTAAGAAGACTTGGTAGTATATATTAGTCAAACTTAAATTCATACTTACTACACTTGGATTTGCATACTAAGTAAAATCATGATCATATAAAATGACAACATTCGTACTCTATTAGAGTTTAATACCAAGCTGGCATGCCCAATCCCAACATAAGACGAACAGCCAAGATTAACTGTCCTGACCTGTCTGTGCTACACAAGATGTATCTGACTTAATAAGCCGATTACTTATTTTGACATGCTGATTTGCTTCCGTTGTGACAAAGCTTCACGCAGGTTTGCACTGTCCTTTTGCACGGGCAATGCTTCGTGTCGCATGTTCCTATGCATTTACAGATGATAAGCTGCCAGTGGTGTAGTGGATTTAGACATTGTGCAGTCAAGAGTGTCATGTTCAATCGCCCAGCCATAGTTTGTTAGATTTGGATTTTATTTGGGGTTATCAAGAAACCATAAGACCTTACGCCAAACAAAATTAGCTCTCTGAATATGACCAAGAATGACATGTGATGTGTGTGGGTAGGGTTTCCAGGGTCTTCGGCGTCGAGCTCGAAGCTCGTCGAAAGTACAAGATTCTGGCTTGGACTTTGCGCCAACCCACCTCAGCCTTTTGCATATCCTCTTTAGTTAATTGATTTGACTCTGCAAAATCGGCTGGACACATCTGCGGGTCACATGTCACAGAACCGTATTCGTCATCGCCAGAGAAGACATGCACCTTGACCGTGCGTCGGTTCAGTCCCACTCCCACCTTATCTGCGGGAACATGCAGTGGTAGACGACGCCAATGCTTCACGGAGCCAAACTTTACCCACAATTCTTGAAGCCCTGTCTCTCGCATTTGAGAGATAATGCGAAGTGAGCGCACAAACGTGTCTGTGTCATGGGACATGACGATCCACCTCCTACGCACAGTGAAGAACTAGGCGATTGTCAGCTTCTTCCACTGGATATGTCAGCGCTCCGATAGATTCTGTGGTTCGGCAAATGGTGGGGCTAATGACTTGACGGCATGCAGCAACTGTGCTAGGACAATTTCCTCATCTGTCATGCATCTGCTGAATACGACGGTGAGCTTGACCAGTTCAAGAATTGATACCAGCGGTCGTGCAAGCTGTTGCGATTTGCAATTTTTGATCGGCGATATTGAGTATTTGTGAAGCTGTTGAGATAGGGTGACATCTGCAGTGACCTCAGTGAGGTCAACATAATCCGCTCCGCCAGCACAACGAAGCCTTTCACAAGCTTTAATGGATGACTCCAGATAGTTGTCATATGCGACGTGGAGACTGTCCTGGAGCAAACTGAACGTGCCACAAACAGAACACAACTAATTGGCGCGATCAAAATGTTCCAAAGGATGCTACGTTTGGAAATTACCAAATTTTAGACATGAGATCAAAGATAACCTCTATGCTAACCGCCTGTTAAATATTTCTTCAAATCAGCAATCAGTGTGCTCTTATCAGGTTTCGAGGGAGGTCACCTTCAAATAAATATATTCATATGTGCTTGTATGTATATTCACACCATATATTCATGTTATGTAACTAATCACAGTAGGCACCAAAATCATCGTGTTCAAGTTTGACGCACTTTTGTGGCGGCCATTTTGAATTTCGGGAACTAAGAAAAGTTTCAAAATGTTATTAGATGTCACCACAATATCAGGTATATCTAAAAAACTACACTAGACACCAGCACCATCCTTCTACTATAATTCTATCAAACATTGTACACTTTTCCACGTTTCAGAGAGTTTGGGTTACGGCCATCTTGGATTCGGTAACAAAGCAATGTCTAAATAATTTGTTGGTACCAACACAATTTCTGCCGTACTAGAAGACATCACAATAGACACCACATCATCTACTACGTTCCTATCATAAGGTATATGCATTACTTATATGTATCGCGGCCATTTTTGAAAATGGCGGTTTCGCTGCTTTCGCTGTGAATTTCAAAATTCGTCATAGTGGATTATTTAGATGTCTTAAAATAATTATACGGGCCTCTAAAACAGGGCCTGAACTAATTCACATTTCGTTGACAAAATGCCGCCGCGAACATATGTCAAAGTAAACGCTTTGCTATAGAGGAACAATTCTGAGGTCGGAAGTTCAACAAAGTGTATGGCGGAATGCATGAAGGAACCATGCAGCAGTATTGTGAAGACTTGAAGGAGATGTTGCAACGCAGCAGATCACGTAACAAATAGGCCTGTTCTTTCATTTATTTTATTTTATTGTGTTGCCGTGCTTAGTATTCGGATCCAGGTATGCTATGCTATGCTACCACTAGCTTGTCCTGTATGTCTGTCGGTGACATTGTTACCAACTCGTGTACACATGCTGTTACACGGCATGCTTTCCCTCGACGATGTGTGCATGCGCGAAACTGTTTCAGGAATACATTTACGATCCGTGGAATGAAACGAACGCTATGACTGTTACCTACGGATTCTAATTTACCGGTCTTGGGGGCGTATTGTACATTAATCGGACTTTGCACGGACAACATAAACGACTGCTCGCAACGTTATGCGTTTCGTCTGTTAATGTTCTCAGATCAACTGAAGATATTTTACGTGTGACGTTGTGAAAAAATACAAATATACATCAACACATACATACAAAGGACAGGTAAGTATAATTTTGGAAATAGTGTAATGTATAAATTATATGTGTAGTTAACAATAAATCATTACCATCACACCATAACAAATACAATAAGTACAATATGGCATCAGTCAAGATGAGATGAGACAGAAGCAGAGAGCGGCTTTCTCTTGCGTAGCCTTTATTGTGAAACATTATGGTACGACATTTCATCTCATTTCGACAGATGAACAGAATCATTTGAATGAATCATTTATCTCTGGCGTGAGCTAATCGCAAGAAGTTTACACGCTGCCTTCTAGATAGATCGATAGCGCATCTTTCTCTACGTATTAATGCCGTGATTTGTGCAGATATTGTCATTCTATCATCCTAAATAATCGCGGATCACGTGTGTTGTGAACATTTTTCGTGGCGTTTCTGCGTAGTTGCTATTGATGTATGCCACATCGGTTGCCGTGGGTGGCATGACGTGTTATTTCCGTGCTTCGTTTAAAATCAGCTGCACAGGAAACTGATGTTTTTCAGTGGGTAAAGTATTTTCAACATGGCCGCAGCGCTGCTGTTTGACTGAAAGGAGCTAACATTAGCTGCTCCCGACTGGAAGTATAAACCTTTTCCGATTCCGGTGACACGGGCCGCTCACAGAAAGAAAGCAAAATTTTTTATATATATATATAATATATATATATATATATATATATATATATATATATATATATATATATATATATATATATATATATATATATAATATATATATATAAAATATATATATATAATATATATATATATATATAATAAATAATATATTATTTATATGTATAAATTGCTTTAATTAGTTCGTTCCAATAATTATTCACAATTAATAATAATAATATTATTATTATTACAATACTTATTATTACAATAAGAGTAATAGTAATAATAATACATATAACAGCAATAACACCACCAATAATAACAATAATATAATAGCAATAATAACAATAGTAACAAGAATAACGATAACAACAATAACAACACAATAACAATGATAACATAAATTACAACCATGAGAACAATGTCAATAATGACAACAACAACAATAACAAGAATAACAAGAATAACAACAATAACAACAATAATAATAATAACAATAACAATAACAACATCAACATCAACAACAACAACAATAATAATGATAAATGATAAATGATAAATGATAAATGATAAATAATAAATGATAAATGATAAATGATAAATGATAAATGATAAATGATAAATGATAAATGATAAATGATAAATGATAAATGATAAATGATAAATGATAAATGATAAATGATAAATGATAAATGATAAATGATAAATGATAAATGATAAATGATAAATGATAAATGATAAATGATAAATGATAAATGATAAATGATAAATGATCAATGATCAATGATCAATGATCAATGATCAATGATCAATGATCAATGATCAATGATCAATGATCGATCAATGATCAATGATCAATGATCAATGATCAATGACCAATGACCAATGACCAATGACCAATGACCAATGACCAATGCCCAATGACCAATGACCAATGACCAACTGACCAACGACCAACGACCAACGACCAACGACCAACGACCAACGACCAACGACCAACGACCAACGATCAACGATCAACGATCAACGATCAACGATCATTGATCATTGATCATTGATCATTGATCATTGATCATTGATCATTGATCATTGATCATTGATCATTGATCATTGATCATTGATAAACGACAAACGACAAACGACAAACGACAAACGACAAACGACAAACGACAAACGACAAACGACAAACGACAAACGACAAACGACAAACGACAAACGACAAACGACAAACGACAAACGACAAACGACAAACGACAAACGACAAACGACAAACGACAAACGACAAACGACAAACGACAAACGACAAACGACAAACGACAAACGACAAACGACAAACGACAAACGACAAACAATAACAATAACAATAACAACAACTGTAATGATAACAATTTCCTTACAACACCCGTGCTCGGTGCAGGTGACGCGTTGGTTACTCATTAGTGTTTCTTCAGTTACTTCTTCTGACACATAGGGCTGATAAAAGACATGCATCTCAGTCATATCAGCAGCAGCCCAGCAGGTTCCTTTACCCACTTTCCACATGTCGTGTTTCCCGCAGTCTTCGTCTACCTGTTCATTTGGAGGTCCATCGCATGGTTCTTTTCTGGGGCATTTTCCTTCCACTTTCATAAACTATGGCTGATCAGTTTCCACTTTTTGTGCTGAGCATGTTGTTTGTTGTTGTTTAAATTGGCATATGCTGTTACTATCATATCAGCAGTTTCTTGCTGAAAATCGTCTATGTACAAACGGGAACCGAGTACCGTTCAAAAGAGAGCGAAGGTACACCCATAGCAGCACGGTACACCCATAGCAGCACGGTACACCCATAGCAGCACGGTACACCCATAGCAGCACGGTACACCCATAGCAGCACGACAGATCCTGTTTCCTGTTACAATGCACATTAGTACTCAGACCGGGATGTATGTTATTAGGGCACGCAAATGATTCTCATATCCGGTCCGTGTCGAGCGATACACAACTACTACTCCCCGCCTAGATGTCCGTATGCGCAGTCAGAGCTACAATTGCTGCACTATGCAAACAATTAGAAGTTAGAAGACCTCGACTTTGCCGATGACCTTGCATTTATATCAGTAAAGGTTGACATCTGCTGGAAAAGATTTATAGATGAGACAGCTGTTCAAAACAATCTGTGCTTACCTTCAGTACAACCAAGACACAAGTGATGAACATCAATACCACACCAACCGCACTTCTTACCCTTAATGGTGAACCACTTGAGTATGTAGAGGACTTTATTTACCCGGATAGTTTCATCAGTAAAGACAACGGAGCTCCAAAAGACACCAAAGCAAGACTGGGTAAAGCCCGGTGTGCTTTTGTCAAACTTCAGAACATTTGGAAGTCTAAACAGTATACCGTAAAACCAAAGATAAGTCTTTACAACGGTAAGGTGAAGTCTATCTTACTGTATGGCTCAGAGTGCTGGCGAGTGGTTAAAGGGGACATGGCTGATATCGACGCCTTTTGGGAAAGATCTGCCGGATATTTTGGCCCTATAAAATATATAATGTAAAACTCCACAAGAAGACTGGCTGCAAGAGTGATGTCCTGGACATTAAACGCCGAAGATTTCACCCGGAAGAAGGAAACCAAGATGACCAAAGACAACATGGCGGAAGACAGTACTGGCGGAGCTACAATATGTTGGGATCTCGAGGGGCGAGGCTCAGGCCGCACCAAAGGAGAGAACCCTGTGGAGGAACATTGTTGTTGTAGCCTTATGTCACAGTGGAGACGAAGAGGATAAGTTAATGAGTAAATGCAAACAATTTTAAAATAATAACTTATCTGCATACTAGTTCTCACCTTCTAAATGAGTTTTTGGTGGGTGGAACCTGTACAACTTAAGCGACGGTTTCTGAAGTAGCAGTTGCGCTCATATGCGAGCGAATACATAGCTCGTTCGAGTCGTTGGGACCGAATCATGAATGAAAGTGGCAAAATAACATAGGCCTGCAAACGATTTGGACGAGACTGGCGTGTCCAATAGCTCCCATATCTAAAAGATGGCTTTTCGTTTCGGACATCGCTGGTCGGAAGAATAAGAGGAATGCCGTGATTGATTCGAAATTCAGTCTACTTAAAATGACTCTGAAAATATACTCTTAAATTGAATATCTCATACTGATGAAGAAACAGTCTAAAATTATTAGTATTGGAAACTGGACTCTGTGTTTCTTCTGCGCCTAATAAACGATGATCATCCCTTTTGGTGAAATGGAAACTAGTAATACGATAGAATTATTAATCAATGTGTGAAAAACAACATTCAAATTGATCAAACGCACCAATTTATCTGTAGAATAACAATAATTCCTGTTCGCTACTAATTGCACAGTAATCATTCAGGGTCTGATTTCACTTAGACAGTAACTTCTGTCACAAGATCAATACTTAGTAGAAAACGAATGCTTAAATATAAAATAGCACATTTTGTGGATTCATGATAAAGGTCTACTTTATAGTTAGGGCATGTCTTGGGTCTTATCGAGTTTCCGTTGGCCAAGGCATCGTTGTCCACCGAAATTCAAGGGTTTGGCAGATGGTTCATATCGCAGTATGACTCTTGCAGCACCGCGCAGGTGTCTTGAGTCGTTGTGTAGCATCAGAATGACAGAATCCCCACGGCCGTAGAGTCGTCATCTATAAGGACAGCGATTACAATCATCCACGACTAGATGCCAATATCAGTCGCTGTACTACGTCTAGTGTAGCGTGTCGTTTCCAGTTGTGATCTTTTTATAGGCGCTATGTATCTCCCTTTGTAACGGGGGTGGCACGGGCAACGCTTCTCTATTCTGTGATGGGGAAAAATTGTCGTATGGGAGCGATGAAGGGAGGCGGAGAGGGAACAAACGCAAACGCAAACGCAAACGCAAACGCAAACGCAAACGCAAACGCAAACGCAAACGCAAACGCAAACGCAAACGCAAACGCAAACGCAAACGCAAACGCAAACGCAAACGCAAACGCAAACGCAAACGCAAACGCAAACGCAAACGCAAACGCAAACGCTAACGCTAACGCTAACGCTAACGCTAACGCTAACGCTAACGCTAACGCTAACGCTAACGCTAACGCTAACGCTAACGCTAACGCTAACGCTAACGCTAACGCAACGCAACGCAAACGCATACGCATACGCATACGCATACGCATACGCATACGCATACGCATACGCATACGCATACGCATACGCATACGCATACGCATACGCATACGCATACGCATACGCATACGCATACGCATACGCATACGCATACGCATACGCATACGCATACGCATACGCATACGCATACGCATACGCATACGCATACGCATACGCATACGCATACGCATACGCATACGCATACGCATACGCATACGCATACGCTTTGGGTTCGTCTCTTTAATAATGTGTCGTTTCTCTCTAACTGTCTAACTTTGACGCCTCCTGTGAACGGTTTTGCTGAACTGCCAGCTACACTGGTCTGTGAACTTGGTTGTCATGTCGGTATTCATTTTAAGCGAGTTGGGCTGGAATATATATACATACATACATATATATATATATATATATATATATATATATATATATATATATATATATATATATATATATATATATTGACCGACATACTTTTGTACTTTTACTTAAAAGTAGTTTTTGTGGAGCGGTACTTTTACTACGTTACTTTTCTGGAATACTTGTTTAAACACTTATGTATATATATATATATATATATATATATATATATATATATATATATATATATATATATATATATATATATATATATTTTCGTATGTATGTATTGTCAACGGATGACCGACCCTCCAATGCAGAATCCTGGCTACGCCACTGTGTAAGACGCGGTGTGGCGCTAATGGAAACGGACAAGCTAACCACAATATGGCTTCCTTTTAAATGCGGATTGTGTTCCTGTGGGATAAATCCAGATTATCTTCACCTCATACAATTTGTAGCTAATGCAAATGTTAAAGTAAATTCAGTGTGACAGAAATTACTTTGGTGAAATGTCAACGGGCCCTGATAGTGGAGTTGCTTTAGTTGCCAACAAGTTGCCACAAGTGATAGGGTAAATACAAAAGCCCATTAAGAAACGCAATTCAGTTAAAAGTACAATACTAAGTCATGCAATCATTACTACTAAATAAAATCAACTATGAACAATTACTGGCTTAGAAAATGTAAACAGATAATTACATACAACTTATTAACATAATAGCACTACATGACAACATCATTATTTTATATTATTATTATTAAAAATAATATATTAACATGAGTGTGTGAATAAATAATTGAGATCGTTCAGAGATCAAATAGCCGTCAGGAAGATGTCTTCAGAACCACTTTAAATTGGCTGACATTCGCACATTTCGCACTCTATCTATAACACTATCTTATTCGAACCATTATATATATATATATATATATATATATATATATATATATATATATATATATATATATATATATATATATATATATATATATATATATATATATTATCGCTAGCTGTATCTCTGTATATTTTGCATAACGTAGCCGGCGGTTTGTTCTATAGGTCCGGAGCCGCTGCCTGCAAACTGTCGTTTTCTAAACTTGCACTTTGTTGTTAGCCTGAGTGAATTTGATGCTGTCTGCGGGTCACTAGAACCAAAGACCCACAGGACTGACATGACGATATATTTGTGAAAGATGCCAATGGAGACCATTTAAACATTCAAAATTGGTTCTGATAGTTTAATTAGTCTCTACGGGTAAAAGAGACATCTCGACTTAGATATGAACAATGAAAACAATTGATTTCATTCCGATCCTTGATCCTTTGCCCCGGTGTCAACAGGTATGAGGTGTAATGTAAACCTTAACTGCCTAAAAATGACACCGGGAAAGCGTGAAGCTCGTTCATAGGTGTTCTCATTTTCAAAATTGAAAACTGTATGTAACATTTGCATAACAACCATCACCATGGTGATCACAACATGATGTGTTTGGGGTTTCAGCCCCCAATACTCTTGAAGGCTGGAGAAGGATTAGCCACAATTAGTTATGTGACTCTTTTTGAGCAAGTTGTGGATTTCGGTTCGGTTTGGTGAGATTGTTGAAGAACATTTTGAATCTTAAGAGTACAGTCCTATCAGATTAGATATCGGCAGACGGGGAGCTGTTGGATATCTGAAATGAAAATCCCGTATTTCATTCTTGTCCCGCAGATTTGCAACTAATTCGGGGACTTAAGGACACTCTGGGGTGGCTGATGTTGTATCCGCAATGGCAGACATTCTATACATCGAATACACATTATACAGTAGGCATATACCTATATCATTAGGCTTATACCTATACCATAAGTTTGACATTTTGTTGTTACATTATCAGGAACAATTGTTTAATCGTGATAAGGAGGCCTAACAGTACACATATGTCCTTGTAACATGTTGGTAACATATTCGTTCGTTACTTCATAGTTTACCTTGAGAAGAAGGTTCATTTGAAATAAATGGAAGCAGCCTCAAGCCGCAGCTTTAAAAACTATCCGATAGGGGGCGACGCTGGGCACCCGTATTGGCTGCATTTAGAGCAGAAAACTAGGATCTGCGAGATCTTGTGTAAGACCTACATTACTCCTTATCAAAATACTGGGGATTAGGTCTAGGTGAGTTAAATAACAGACGATCGTAACTAACGGAAGTGTACTAAGATGGTTCAATTTCACAATTATACTCCGCACACGATAACTGCGATACGACGTAATAATACTAATGTTTGGCGTTGTCGACAAAACTTACTGTAGAGCCTAATAACATCGCATACTGATACGTTGACGTGATCGGACCGCAGCATCAATTATTAGAACAGTTGCAGTAGCACACATCAGTGAGTGAGCGCAACACGATAACACACTGTCTAGAGTTTAAAAGCGACAGACTTACGTAGTCACATGGTGGCTAACACCCGACCCGACCCGACCCGACCCGACCCGACCCGACCCGACCCGACCCGACCCGACCCGACCCGACCCGACCCGACCCGACCCGACCCGACCCGACCCGACCCGACCCGACCCGACCCGACCCGACCCGACCCGACCCGACCGACCGACCGACCGACCGACCGACCCGACCCGACCCGACCGACCGACCGACCCGACCCGACCGGCCGACCCGACCCGACCCGACCCGACCCGACCCGACCCGACCGACCCGACCCGACCCGACCCGACCCGACCCGACCCGACCCGACCCGACCCGACCCGACCCGACCCGACCCGACCCGACCCGACCCGACCCGAACCGACCGAACCGAACCGAACCGAACCGAACCGAACCGAACCGAACCGAACCGACCGAACCGACCCGACCCGACCGACCGCCGACCGACCGAACCGAACCGAACCGAACCGAACCGAACCGAACCGAACCGAACCGAACCGAACCGAACCGAACCGAACCGAACCGAACCGAACCGAACCGAACCGAACCGAACCGAACCGAACCGAACCGAACCGACGCGACGCGACGCGACGCGACGCGACGCGACGCGACGCGACGCGACGCGACGCGACGCGACGCGACGCGACGCGACGCGACGCGACGCGACGCGACGCGACGCGACGCGACGCGACGCGACGCGACGCGACGCGACGCGACGCGACGCGACGCGACGCGACGCGACGCGACGCGACGCGACGCGACGCGACGCGACGCGACGCGACCAGGGTCACGCAGGAATACAGTATGTTTCACGATGACCTGAGCATGTATGACGGGTCGTCACGGCAGGGGCTTGGGTACTCGCCTCGAAGACAAGATAAACAATCAACTGTTCTACTGTTGTCACAGTAGAGTGGTTAATGTGAAGGCATTTGATGGTCAGCCGTAGATGCACTAATGAAACAGTGTTTTCAATGCGATCAAAGCACGACGAAATGGATTCGTGTACTAATGATGCCTTAGTCATTTCTGTACAGAGTGTGGTTTCGCGTGCGTCTTTATTATGACTTATTGAAGGCAAAAGTATTCAGGCTGCACGTTTTAAACAGATAGCAACAGCCATCGTGGACTATTAAAGCGACAACGCAAGCAGCAGTGGAAGAGTCCATTGTTCATCGATCGCAGCCAATAAACTTGACAGCATACCATTTGAAATGGATGTGCAGAAATAGCAATATAACTCGTTAAAGTGGTTTTTAAAGAAGATTTATGTCATTTTATTTAAATGTAGAACGAACACTTAATATGTCGTTCATTCACTTATATATATATTTATGTATTTTGTATTATTAATTTAATTCATCATTAGTGTTTGTATTATAACATTGTTACTATATATATATATATATATATATATATATATATATATATATATATATATATATATATATATATATATAGTATCTCATTATTTTATATTATTATCTTTATAAGTAATTATTCTTAACAAATCTATATTATTACTAACTATGCATTTTATTTAAACCTTTATAAGTTTGTTGAGTGTTGATGGCCCATAGAAAATCACGCTATACCACATGGATCATATCTTGAAATGAAGCTGATACTTACTACTTACATTGGTAGCTCGGTATCTGCTAACGTATCGGGCGTCACTACGCAGCATTACTGGGTGGAACTGTCAGGCACCAGTACTTCCGATTGACAGCAAGTATCGAAGAATAGTTGACGCTGTACTGCCCAACCCCAATCGGAAGGAAAACACACGCCAGCAACGTAAGAAGGAACACTGCGGTTGCAGTGACGTACACTAGATGTCGACATGGTCGATACAGTTTGTGCAAAGAACCACGCAAGTGGCGGTCTCAAGTGTATTCTATCAAGATTACTGGATCGGTACATAATAGATACCACTGCGGCAGGCATAATTACAGTTGTGACTATGTCATGTATCATTTAAGACTTGGTGCCGTGACATTCTGTCGAATGCAATGTAATCAGTGTTCTGATATGAAACAAGACCACTGCCACGAGGGGTTGGATAAAGAACTAATGTGTGAAGTTTCATTTCAAAAAGATGTGTTACACATAACATAGGTTATGTTGTATCCATTGAGGAGACTTGCTCATTGCTGACTGTAATCTGAATATAATGATTTAATTAAATTGTATACTTTTCCTTTGAATAAGTGTATTATTATTATTATTATTATTAGTAGTAGTAGTAGTAGTAGTAGTAGTAGTAGTATTACTATTTTTATTATTATTATTATTATTATTATTATTATTATTATTATAAGCTACGATTGCGTCCCTAGACGACACTTTAATCAAGTGTGCAGTAGCATTGCGTGAATCTTCAACAAACACGGGGATAGACTTCCGGAAAATATGCAACCGACACGTATAGTACTACCAATGTCACCACAACCTACAGTAGACTTGAAAAACACTTCACTTATGAGTGGTCAAACCTACTGTGATTAAAACTGGTTAACTGAAAAGGTTAATTCATAATCGAATGCAAGTGAAACGACTATATTTGTATTCTGTTGAAGGGACACAATCATGTTAGCTGCGAGACACTCTAAGGTGTGTTGATGCTGACTGAGGAAATGTAAGTTTGATTGACGAACTTGAAACCGTTGAATAGAGTGATGTTTGCAAGAAACATGGAAATAATGTGACACGCTGTTGGTCTTGCTCCTGTTGGTCATTGGGGTCAAACGTGTGTGGCTTCAACTGTCCGTCTCCGGGTCCTTCTATCTCTAGGTCTAAACATCGTCCTAGATGCCATGTCATCTTTATGTCTGTAGCAATGCTTGGCATATCCCAAGTCATCTTCTTATTATTATTTCGGTGACTTTACGCATTCAACCGTATAATTTTCTGTTGTTAATTATATCAGAACGGTTTATATTAACACCATTATATAGCGATACACACACACACACACACACACACACACACACACACACACACACACACACACACACACACACACACACACACATACACACACACACATATATATATAATATATATATATATATATATATATATATATATATATATATATATATGGATACACATATATAATTAAACTCATATAAACAAACAAACACACACGCACACGCACACGCAAACGCATACGCACGCGCACGCGCACGCGCACGCGCACGCGCACGCGCACGCGCACGCGCACGCGCACGCGCACGCGCACACGCACGCACGCACGCACGCACGCACGCGCACCACACACACACACACACACACACACACACACACACACACACACACACACACACACACACACACACACACACACACACACACACACACATACACACAGTTATACAATTGATGCAGGCAAGTAGCAGGCTCGTACGCACGCACTTATGCACACGTCATTATACAGATACATCAAATAGATCACGCTACGTCGCGGTCACTGCAACGTGAACTTTTCAAAACATCATAAGTATCGCATAATTCCCCGGGAAGCGGCAGTCAAGTTATTTCTATGTAAGTAATTTACTGCGACTGCAAACCGCTTATAGTCGTCGACCTGGTGCTAAATTTAGCACAACATCGGCCATGTAACGAGAGTGGCTGATCTATCGGACAACTTGGCAACTAGTATCCGGAACGTGACCCCAGTGTCGACAGATGCAGTGTCCATGACTGATGCCTGCTGGCAGCAGCATACGGCAGATAACATACCAATATCTACGTCAATGTACCTTCGCCATGCCTATAGTATTTGGCTTCTTTGTGAGTCCCCCGGCGAATCTAGTTTAAATAGTTGAACCTGTTCCAATGTCAACAGATCGAAGCAGGTTCTCAGAGAACACTGCTGCCCCATTTCCACTTAGATGGAGGCCATCTCTCATGTACATGTCTTCTTCCCCAACAACGTATCCCCACAAATCTATGAATCCAACTCCTTCTTCTTCACATATCTGCTAAACTAGAGCGTTTATTGTCATCCTCTTGCAAATGTTGCAACCCTTCCTCCCATTATTGGCAAGATTCCTGAGAGAATAATCTGATCAACTCTTGTCTGCTTAAGTTTCCCTACCAATTGATTGCATCTCTGTACCTATCCTTGTTGTCCGTTCCTGCATTATTCGTCCCTATATGTATTAGTATAGATCCTCCCTGGCCATGCCCCAATATGTTCTCTACCCGTTCAGTCACATGGTCTATCCTAGCTGCCGGAAGAAAAAGTAACGACATCTTCTCCCATGTTTTGTGTCTTGTCTGTGTTTCGCATAATGGAGTCGTCCACAAATACCCTTTCTCTTCTCAATGCCCCCTCAATTACTGCCTCACAGTAGCTCCTCCGGTTTGCATCTACCTGGCCGTTGATTCTTCCCACGCCACCTTCTCTTTTCCTTTCCTTCCTGCCTCTCTTCTTCTTGTCGTCATCCCTCTTTTCGACTTCCCTTTTGTCATACCTACTCTCACTCCCCTTCTTCCCTTCATC
>JAODUO010001512.1:0-27500 GCA_025642075.2 Ridgeia piscesae
GGATGTCGCCGACATAGATTGCAAATCGAAAACCCGCTCTTGTAAAAATATTTGGATACTCACGATTTCTAGCCAATTAGAAAATGGGGGGTTTTGTCCTGCAGATATAGCAACCATCGATGAAACAAGAGAAACAAATTTACAATGAATGAAAGGGCCTAAACCCTGTTGACTCACTCGTTTTTTAAATTTGTTAAAATTTTTTTTTTTGTTTTCTGGCATTGTTTTTTTAACAATATTTATATAAACATCCTGTATGTGCTGCGAACATGCAAGCTTATTTTACCTAAACAATGTTTTTAACAATAACTAAAAGAAGTGTATTAATCCCACTAATACTATTTTAATACAAAAGTGTATTTTCTTCAAGAACGCTGGTAAACGGCAAAAGGGATCATGTCATAATGTTGGTTGACTAAATTACATTTTTTCAAACTCATTTTATTTCAACTAAATACATGTTACCCTAGACCCTGGATTGTAGTCGTTACAAACTTACTGTGTTTTTAGCACATTTGATGCCAAAGTAGCGCCCAATTGTTTGTTAACGTAACTCATACGTTTTTGTCGGTCCTTTCAATTAAATTTGGGGTCTGGTTAACCTCGGTGTGAGTAATGAACGGCCACATTGGTTCAAAACCTACATGCTATTCTGGCGACGTAGTTGCAATGTTTTTAAACATTATATGCCAGAGATTTGTGAAATTATTCAGTATATGCACGCAGATATAAATTTATGCAAAAGCATAATTATAACAATATCAACAATAGGTAGGTAGATCCCAAGTATATATTGAGATTTTTTTTATAGGGTGCTATGTCCGAAAGGATTGGCAGCATTTGTGTCACTACGGAACCTGTAAAAGGGTATCTACAGGCGAATCTTTTGTATTTTGTGGGTATGTATAGTTATATCTTCTGGGGTATAAAGATTCTTCCGTTATCCTCATCGTTCTGAGTAACAAATCACAACTATAAACACAAGTCCTATCCTGTTTCCAGTGTGACTTCTACAATCACCATTGTATAGTTTTGTTTAAGCAATGGTAACATTGTTAAGTGAGGTACATATATTAATATTAGTTGTCACAATGTTGAGGATGTAAGGGAAATTTATGAAACAATACATTGAATTTGATAGGTAATTTCTAGTTATGTGGACCATAATAAACTGGGGCGGGCAATGTTTTATAAAGCTGCATTTTCACGGTTGTAGTGTAAGGACCAATAATTTAAGCAAATAAAGACAAAAAAGACCCTAAAGACTAACATTTCTGAGTATATAGCTTTAAATTAAATATATGACAATATGCAGCATGTTAACATAACATTTATTTGTCAGTGCATATATTACTAAGACCATTTCCCAAAAGTCATTATCAAATAAAAACATGCAATAAAATGTAAACTTAAGTACAGGAAGATTATTTGTCCAAAGTAATAACTGCAAATGGCTCATATATAATGATAACGTCTCTGTTATTGCAGCATGGAAACAAGCTGGAGGAAGGTTCATGACAAAGACCCCCCACCTACACATACCCTCCACCGATATGGGACATATTATAGACGATTCTGGGAGGCTGGAGGCGGGGAGGGTGACACCCATTTTGACAGCCGGGAAGATGTCATTCTAATTACTAATTCAAAAGAAATCTTTACATTTTAGAAGAGCAAAATTTCAATATCAGTACCATAACATGTAAATAATATAATTTATACTTTGATTCCAGGTTAAAAATTACTAAAACATCTTTACGTTGTAACATTACTCTTATTAGATCCCAATAGGAAAAAGATAAATATTTGCAGCGAATACTCCTATGCACGGTTGTCACTTAGAGGTATATAATTGTTATAAAAGTGAACTTTATTGATAGAAGACATACAAAAGTATTAGAAAACGGCAAAACACGTTTTTGATATTTTATTAAAAAAACAGCATTTGAGCTGCGTTTTCCCACCTTAGCACGGTAAATTTTACAACATTTATACCAGCCTACAGTGTTTGTGAACACACTCCACTTGCCACAGTGAACCAATTACATCTACACCAATCTAGTTTTTGTGAACATTGACACACAGCTCACTTGACAGTGAACTGACTATATCTACAACAACCAAAGTGTTTGTGAACATTGACACACAGCTCACTTGACAGTGAACTGACTATATCTACAACCCCCAGTGTTTGTGAACATTGACACACAGTTCACTTGAAACAGTGAAGTGATCATATCTACAACAACCAAAGTGTTTGTGAACATTGACACACAGCTCACTTGACACAGTAAAATGATCATATCTACAACAACCAAAGTGTTTGTGAACATTGACACACAGCTCACTTGACACAGTGAATGTTTATATCTACAACAACCTACAGTGTTTGTGAACATTGACACACAGCTCACTTGACCAGTGAAATGATCATATCTACAACAACCTAGTGTTTGTGAACATTGACACACAGCTCACTTGACACAGTAAAATGTTTATATCTACAACAACCTAGTGTTTGTGAACATTGACACACAGCTCACTTGACACAGTAAAATGATCATATCTCCCCCCCAACCAAAGTTTTGTAAATTGACAAAACAGTTCATTGAATATTTAAAAATTAAGTGTTTTAACATTTGCAATTGCCCAAGGGGCCAGGATTAGAATTTTTAGAAGAAAAAGTGTTTTAAATTAACACCAAAAAGTTATTTTGACCAAAAAGGTGAAATGACCCTTTTACAATAAAATTTGTTTGGAAATTGGATGTCAGACTGTGCGACAAGAGTGGGCTTCAGACCAAAGTAGAAACAATGATACTAAGAAATCAAGTGAACATTGCACTTGCACCTATATACACATATTTGCAACGAGACAAGCATTAAATTTTAAAAGTGTCCTCTGTTTCACAACTTAGCAAGATTGAAATGGTAATCTATATTGGCAGTTGATTTTTTAAATTAGTTTTTTAAAAAACGCTACCGAGTTCACATAACATTTATAGTTTGCTGTTAAATGATATCATCATGATTCTCTGTTTAACTTCACCTACAATCGCAGAGATGGAGATGACTAACACAGCTATTGTAGACCATTAATTTGTCTGCTGGTTTGCAGATACACCATTGACCTATCGTCTATGAACCTCAATTTGGATGAGTGATATCAGGTTACCTTTTATTTCAAGAGGGGCTTAGAAAGTGCAACAATTACATGTCGTTGAAATTGGATCAAATGATTTGAGGATATACTGAAGTAGGTGATACAATATTGGCTTTCACAACGTATTTACCACGAACAGTTCATCCGAGAGCGGAGGTCTGCATTGTTGTCATCTCACGAATGTTTTACCATGATTCGACCACATTTATTGTGCATCTGAGGACCTATCAGACTATGTTGTGGCATTTGCTTCCGAATTGCTCACAATACCAGTATACTTTAATTGGTTTCAAGTTTGACCTAATTTGTGAACATGTTCGGGAGATTATTAAGGATGACATTTATGTATTGGTAAAGATTTGGATAACATTATTTACTGGCATCACTGTTAATTGAGCGAATACCTTATAAAAAAATTAAAGACAGAGGTACAAGTCAATACCCATAAATGAATATATATAATTGCAACTTTCTTGCAACTGATTCAGATGACTAATGTCTCTGGACTCTAAGTATAATTCCTTGTATGCATCCATATATTTTGAACAAGTGATAGTCATGTGACTAATGAACTAGGGGTTGTATCACTAATTCTATTTATGTTATGCTTTTTCCTAATCGTGTATTTAGGATGTGTGCAATATTTACATTATAATAATTATTTCTTATATTAGGCTATGACCAAAAATATTTGTTCGGGGGTACATACTACTTCAAGTTTTTTAAATTCTTGTGTATTCCCTTCAAATAACATTATGTGTAAGCATGTTTGTATAGTCTTAAATTATAATGTCTACTTTTTTAATCATATTGAATTGAAGATAAAAACTATAACACCATATTCCACCTAATCGATAGTCATTATTTACTATTACAGGAAAGGTTGAAACCCTTTAAACAACCAGGAAACTATTACCTTCTACAACTGAATTGGAAGGTTACCAAAACAAGCACACTGTAGGTGCAAAGTGATGAATGATCCCCCAGACAACTGCTGTTTCCTTTCCTTGGGCATTCCCTTACCCTTTGAGCCCAAA
Organism: Ridgeia piscesae; assembly: GCA_025642075.2. Classification (NCBI taxonomy): domain Eukaryota; kingdom Metazoa; phylum Annelida; class Polychaeta; order Sabellida; family Siboglinidae; genus Ridgeia; species Ridgeia piscesae. Next base: position 4,200 of record JAODUO010001512.1, read on the forward strand.
CATTTTTTGGGGCAAGACCAAAACCAAAATAAACATAAAAATTGAAAAATTTACCAAAGGGCAAAAAATAGGAAATTTTAAACTTCAATTTTTGGGGATACCCTAACTTTAAAAAATTTTTAACAAAATTTTTGGAATGCAATTTCCCCAAAAAATTTTACTTAGAAAAAGACAATTTGTTTCTGAAAAAAAAGTTCAATGAAAGTTGGGAATTAAAAATAACCCTTTTAATGGGATTGGGGCCGAAAACCCCTTTTAAAAACCTTTTGGGACCACAGGTTTTTAAATTTTTATAAAACCTCAATTAACATGACCCGGGGAAAAAATGGGTTTCCCAAATCACCCAAAAAGTCAAACCAATTTCCCCCAAAAAGGTTACAAATTAACCCCAAACCCTTTTAAACCAAAATTTTGTATACGGTATTGTGGCAATTGGAACCTTTTCCCCAAATTGGTCTGAATTTTTTCCTCTGCACAATAAAAATTTTTTCTCATGGGCATTTGTAGATGACCAATTGCGTTTGGGTCTCGGGTGCCTTTTTTGGGTAAAATTTTGGCCAAAATTTTGGGACACCCCTTCGTAATCCTTTTCATTTTGTCCAAATTTTAAAACATTTTAAAATTTTTTCAATTTTTAAAAACCCTTTTTTGGGTAAGGGAACCCGATATCACCAAAAAAAAATTTGGGGGCATAAAAGGTCAAGGGGAAACTGGGGCCCCCAAAAAATTTAAGGTTTAAAATGTTTATTTTTTCGCAATTTGTAGGTTTTTTTTTAAAAGAAATCTTAAGGATTTCATTTAACAGCAAACTATAAATGTTATGTGAACTCGGTAGCGTTATTTTAAAAAACTAATTTAAAAAATCAACTGCCAATATAGATTACCATTTCAATCTTGCTAAGTTGTGAAACAGAGGACACTTTTAAAATGTTAATGCTTGTCTCGTTGCAAATATGTGTATATAGGTGCAAGTGCAATGTTCACTTGATTTCTTAGTATCATTGTTTCTACTTTGGTCTGAAGCCCACTCTTGTCGCACAGTCTGACATCCAGCATCTTCCATGTAAACTTGACTTGTGAACAGAAAGGATCAGTCTGCCCCAAATGTTGTGGCTCTAAAGTATACATTTTGAGATGTTAAATATATAACTCTTTATTCATCTAATAATGTACATCCCCGCCCTTTTGGGGGTGTAGAATTTCTGTAAAAAGTTCCGTGGAATGGGAAAATTTTTTCGAAATGAATTTGTCGTCTTGACAAAAACTGTAGATTTGGAGATATGATCCTTCCGTGTCAAAATGAACGTTTGTCTGTTCACCCTTTTGGGTTTTTGTAGTATTAATCGGTGCTGTTTGGTTTTTGGAGTTTTTTAAAAGTGTCGGGGGTTTTTCTGAAAAAACCCGGTTGTTTTGTGAATAATTTTTCAATTTTTTAAAAACGGGGGAGAAGCCCTTATGTGTCAATGATGGGTTTTTCCAAAATAAGTTAAACGGGTTTCCCACATTGTTTAGAAGTAATTTTCGGGGGGTTTAAATTTTTCCCAAAAACTGGGGGTTTTAGAATGATCATTTCCCGTTCAAAATGAGGGTGTGTGTCAATGTTCACAAACCTGTAGGTTTTTAATTTTGATCTTTCCGGCTGGTGTTGTCAATTTCCAAAAAACCCAGGTTGTTGAATATGGTTAAAAATAGGTGGTGTGTCAATGTTCACAAACACTTTTTAAAAGAATTTATTTAATAGGGGGCAATTTCCCCGGGTTGTTTTGAATAAACTTTTGTGTCAAATTTGCAAAAAAACTAGTTGGTGTAGATGTAATTTGGTTCCTTGGAAGGGATTGTTACCCGAAAAGGGTGGGATAAATGTTGTAAATTCCCGTCTAAAGGGGGGAAAACGCGGGTCAAAAATTTTTTTTTAATAAAAAATCAAAAACGTGTTTTGCCGTTTTTTAAATTTTTTGTCTTCTATCAATAAAGTTCCTTTTTTTAACAATTATATACCTCTAAGTGACAACCGGTAGGAGTATTCGCTGCAAATATTTATCTTTTTCCTATTAGCATCTAATAAGAGTAATGTTACAACGTAAAGATGTTTTAGTAATTTACTGAATCAACGTTTCATAGGCATGGTATCAAAGTATAAATTATATTATTTAAAGTTAATTTTACATAAAGAAATTTTTTTCAAAAAATAAATTCCCCTTTTTGGGGGTTTGGAAAATTAAAGGGGGGGGTGGTTTTAAAATTTTATTAATTTTTTAAAAAATTTTTTTCCAAATTTTTTTTTCCCCTTTTTTTGGGTTTTTTGGGGGGTTTAAAAAATTTTTTTTTTTTGGGGGGGGAAACCCAAATTTGGGGGGGAAAATTTTTTTTTTAAAAACCCCCTTTTTTTTTTGGGGCCCCAAAAAAGGGCCTTTTAAATTTGGGAAAATTTTAAAAAAATTTTAAATAAAAAGGGGGAAAGGAAATGGGGGTTTTTTGGAAACCCCGGGGTTGGGGTTTTTTTTTTCCCCCCCAAAAAAAAAAATTTTTTTTTTTTGGAAAAGGGGGAAAAATTTTAAAAAAAACAAAGGGTTTTTTAAAAATTTTTTTTCCCCCCAAAATTTTTGGGTTGGGAAAATTTAAAAAGGGGGGTTTTTGGGGAAAAAAAAGGGGTTTTTTTTTTTTATTAAATTTTTAAAAATTTTTTAAAAAAAAAATTTTTTTTTCCAAAAAAAAAAGGGGTTTTTTTAAATTTTTTATTTAAAAAATTTTTTTTTTAAAATTTAAACCTTAAAAGGAAAAGAAGGGGGTTTTTCCCCTTTTTTTTTTTCCCGGGGGAAAAAAGGAAAATTTTCCCGGGTTTTTTAAAAAAAATTTCCTTAAAAAAACCTTTTAAAAAAATTTTTTTTTTAAAAATTTTTTTTTTTAAATTTTTTTTTTAAAAAAAATTTTTTTTTTGGGGGTTTTTTTTTTAAAAATTTTTCCCCCCCCCCCCCCCCAAACCCAAAAAATTTCCCCCCCTTTTTTTTGGGGGGGGGGGTTTTTTAAAAAAAAAAACCCCCCCCCTTTTAAAAAAAAAAAATTTTAAAATTTTTTTTTAATTTTTAAAAAAATTTTTTAATTAAAATTTTTTTTTGGGGTGTTTTTTTTTTTTTTGGGGGAAAAAATTTTTTTAAAAAAAATTTTTTTTTTAAAAAAAATTTTTAATTTAATTTAATTTAAACCCTTTTTTTTTTGGGGGTTTTTTTTTTTTTTTAAAAAATTTGGGGTTTTTTTAAAAAAAAGGGGGGGTTTTAAAAAATTTTTTGGGGGGGTTTTTTGGGGGCCCCCTTTTTTTTTTAAAAAAAAATTTAAATTTTAAAAAAAAAAAAATTAAAAAGTAAACTTTTTTTCCCCCCCCCAAAAAGTTTTCCTTGCCCCTTTTTTTTTTTAAAAAAAAAAAAAAAAAGGGAAAAAATTTTTTTTTCCCGTTTTTTTTTGGGGGGTTAAAAAACCCCCCAAAAAAGGGCCCCAAAAATTTTACAATTTTAAAAAAAAGGGTTTTTTTTTAATTTTTATTAAAAAAATTTTTATTTTGGGCCCCCTTTTTAAAAATTTTTTCCCCAAAAAAAAAAAAAAGCCTTTTAAAAAAAAGGTTTTTTTTTTTCCCCAAAACAAAAAAATTAAAAAAGGAAAAAAAAAATTTTTTTCCTTTTTTAAAACCCCCCAAAAAAAAATTTTTTAAAAAAAAAAAAAAAATTTTTTTTTTTTTTTTTTTAAAATTTTTTAAAAAATTTATTTTGGGGGGTTTTTTTCCAAAAATTTTTTTTTTTTAAAAAATTTTTTTTAAAAATTTTTTTTTTTAAAAAAAAAATTTTTTTTCAAAATGGGGAAAAAAAAATTTGTTAAAAAAATTTTTTTAAACCCCCAAAAAAAAAAAAATTTTTTTTTTTTAAAAATTTTTTTGGGGGGGGAAAAATTTTTTTTTTTTTTTTTTCCCCTTTTTGGTTCCCCTTTTTTTTTTTAAAAAGGGGGTTAATTTTAAAAAAACGGTTTTTTAACCCCAAAATTTTTTTTAAAAGGGGGGTTTTTAAAAAAAAATTTTGGTTTTTTTTAAAAATTTAAATTTGGGAAAAAAAAAATTTTTAAAAAAAAAATTGGGGGCCCCAAAAAATTTTTTTTTTTAAAAAAAAAACCCAAAAATTTTTTTTGGGGAAGGGGAAAAAAAATTTTTTTTTTTGAAAGGGGGGAAAAATTTTTTTTGGTTGGGGCCCGAACCTTTCCTTTTTGGAAAAAAATTTTTTTTTAAAAAACCAAAAATTTTTTTTTTTAAAAAAAAAAAAAAAAGGTTTTTTAAAAAAAAAAAAAAAATTTTTTAAAAAAAAATTTCAAATTTTTGGGGAAAAAAAAAAACCCAAAAAAAAGGGGGAAATTTTTTTGGGCCAAAAACCCCTTTTTTTTTTTTTAAACTGGTTTTTGGTTTTTGGGGGGAAAAATTTAAAAATAAAACAAAAACCCCAAAAAAATTTTTAAATAAATTTAAAATTTAAAAAAAGGTTTTTGAAAAAAATTTTTTTTTTTAAATAAATTTTTAAAACCCCTTTTTTTTAAATTTTTCCCCAATTTTGGGTTTTTTTTTGGGGGTTTTTTAAAGGGGGGAAAAAAAATTAAAAAAAAAATTTTTTTTTTTTAAAAAAACCGGGGAAACCCCTTTAAAAAAAACCCCCAAAAAAAAAAAAAAGGGAAATTAAAAAATTTTTTTTAAAGGGGGCCGGGGGGGAACCCTTTTTTTTGGGGGGGAAAAAAAAAAAATTTTTTTTTTTAAAAATTTTTTCCCCTTTTTTAAAAAAAAAAAAGAAAAAGGAAAAATTTTTTTTCCTTTTTTTTTAAATTAAAAAAAAAATTTAAAAAATTTTTTTAAAAAATTTTAAAAAAAAAAAAAAAATTTTTTTTGGGAAATTAAAATTTTTTTTTTTTTTTTTTTAAAAAAAAACAAATTTTTCCCCCCCGGGGGGTTTTTTTTTAAAAAAAACCCCCTTTCCCTTTTTTTTCCCCCTTCCCCTTTTTTTTAAAAAAAATTTTTTTTTCCCCCCCCAAAACCCCTTTAAAATTTTTTTTGGCCCCCTTTTTTTAAAAAAACCCCCCCCCGGGGGGTTTTTTTTTAAAACCCCCTTGCAAAACCCCAAAAAAAAACCCCCTTTTTTTGTGGAAAAAAATTTTTTTTTAAAAAAACAACCACCCCTTTTTTTTCCCCCAAAAAAAAAAAAATTTTTTTCAAATGCTTGATTTTAATATTCAATTTTAAATTTTTTTTTTAAAGAAAAAAAACCCTTTTTTAAAATTTTTTTTAAATAAAATTTAATTAACCCCCAAAAAAAAAAAACCCATTAAAATTTTTTTGGGGTTTTTTAAAAAACAAAAAAAATTTTTAAATTTTAAAAAAATTTTTCCTTTTTTCAAGGGGTTAAAAGAAAAATTTTTCAATTGGGAAAAAAATAAAAAAGGGAAATTTTTGGTTTAAAATTTAATACCCAAATTAAAGGATATTTTTTTTTAAAAAAGGGTTTTTAAAAACCCTTTTTTGAAGGACCCATAAAAATTTGACTTCTTCCCCCTTTTTTAAAAACATTTTAAAAATTTTTTTGGGGTTTTAAAAATTTTTATTGAAAAAACCAATTAGCCAAAAATTACATACCCTTTTAAAAATTAAAAAAAAAATTTTTAGGGGGCGAATAATTTTGAAAATTAATTAATTTTTGAATTTCAAAAAAACTTTATCGTAATTAAAAATTTTTTAAAAAATGAAATTGTAAAAAAAAAAAACAAAACCAAAATTTTTTTTTCCCAAAAAAGGTTTAAAAAGTAAATTTAAAAAACAGAAATACAGTAAGCTAGTTACCTCCATGAAAGTCTAGCAAATAAAATTCTGGAGGTAATCAGGCATCTATTCAAGTCTCACTGTAACTGACATAGTTGGTTCCCTCCCCAATTATGGGACACACAACATATGCAGAGAAGTGAAACTTACAGCTCTCTAACAAGTTGCAAGTAGCAGGTAGAGATAACAGAAAAACCTGAGAGTAAAATATGCTGGAACCACAAAAAGGGTTGGCCATCCACACACTGGGGTAGTTGAAACAGAGATTCTATTGAGTCAAAATCCTATTAGTAGGTCTTCGTCAGCGGGGGGTGGCCCTGCAGGTAAGTCAAATCAGTTTTAAACAGCACTGCTAGTGTTGAGATGTCTGTACCAAACGCATTGCCTAGTGTTCATATAACAACAAATATCATAGACACAATGACAGATCGCTGAAAACCGATGATGCTATCAACAGGAAATTGGAGGAGATGATAGGGCACAAACTTATCAGTTGGTGAGCACTTGATTAATCTCATGGACATAGAACCTCCTGTAGAAGTTGAGGATCTGTATCAGTTGGTCAGAGAACCTGAATAACTGACTGGCCTGTACATGTCACATAGGTGGGCTGTTGAGAACAATGAATGGACTTGGTATGAAGGACAATATGCACAATATGCCAATGTCACGAAAATCTAGAAATATCGGACACAATCAAGGTCACTTAGTCCCAAGACTTACTGATGTACCCAATTCCATAGTACTGGAAAAATTTAAGACATTATCATTCCACATGAACTTGCCAAAGAGATCCATCAATTGAGACAAACTTGCTAAAACTTTTAACATCTGGATGAAAAATAAGCAAACCTGAGTTACTTGATGATACACTTGCTCATCTCAAGCAACAAATAATCTGTTTCACTTTTATTTAACAAAAAGCAATGGATAATTTATAATATTTAATGTTTGAGGGTTTTGTCATTCATTTGATAGCTGTTAGGTTCTTTTTTTACAATTATTACCGGTAATAATGGATTGATATATCATACACAAAAGGTAACGCTTGCTTATTTCTACTCGCATAGCATGGGAAAACAGGGATGACTATGCAACACACTTACTGAACACACTCGGCAACACAACATTAACACAGGCTTCACTCAAACTTGAAGATTTTCTTATAGTGAATCAAACCATCATTTTTAGCAAGAACAACTGAAGAGTGCTCTATATAGACTCATTAGCCTTGAAATGTAATGTGTACATTTTGAGACCAAGAGTCGCCTAGTGTCACTTCTGGGACTTTATGGCGGCCTGGATGTTGGGCAGCACACCAGCCTGGGTGATGGTGCCATCGGACAGAGCTTGTTCAACTCCTTGTCATTGCGCATGGCCAGTTGCAAGTGATGGGGGATGATCCTCGACCTGTTGATATTTCAGGCTACGTTTCCTGCGAGCTCAAGAACATCAGCTGGAAGGTACTCCATGACAGCAGCGAGGTAGACGGGCACTCAGGCTCTGACATGCTGGGCCTAGTTGCCCTTGCGCAGATAACAGTGTATTCAATCAATGGGGAACTGAAATTTACGGCAATGTCTACTGTCACAGCAAATGATTTAGAATGCAAAACAACGTTTACTGTTAACAAAACAACTCAGTGGATGCTTGGAATGGCTGGTGAGGAGAAACGTCTTGCTGTGGAACATGCAAGGATAGATGCTAAGATTGATCCTAAGGAATGTAAAGTGCAAAAAAACTTCAGAGAGATATTCAGGAAAAACACAATCAATTGCGCCAGAAATTACTTGACAAAGAAAACAGCGATCGCAAAAAACCGAACAGTGGCTTCAGCTGGCATTTGAGGACTGTCAACTAAGGCTGTCCCGCAATGTCATTGAGAGAAAGGTCAGCAATCGCTCAACAGCTAATGCAAAGGAAGGCTGTCCTGAAGACCCAAATTAACATCCAGACCAACGTACTTTACAGTAAAGCTGACCAGCCACGCATTACAAGTGCATCAGTTGGTGAGCCTATTGCACACTTGATTAATCTCATGGACATAGAACCTCCTGTAGAAGTTGAAGATCTGTATCAGTTGGTCAGAGAACCTGAATAACCGACTGACCTATACATGTCACATAGGTGAGCTGTTGAGAACAGTCGATGGGTTTGGTATGAAGGACAATATGCACAATATGCCAAATTCACGAAAAACTAGAAATATTGTATTATGCCGATTATTTGAATTGAAATTTACAGATGAAACCACAAATACACAGGTGCATGAAGTCTCACAATGAGACAGCGCAGATGCTCCAATCACACACAGCTGCCTTACAAAATTAGGTGAATACAGACTCTGTATTAAACTCACTTCAGGCTCCTTTGTCATAGGTTGAACAAAAGCAGTTCTTTGTGTCAATCATGACACCTTCACTGGTTAGTGCAGAGAATCTGCCCAGCAAACACCTAAAGGAGTGTCTGTAAGGCCTCGCCAAACAATCTCATGAAACCTTTTCTCAAGACGAGTCTACACAGAGCCACAATGCATTCTCACAACAAACACTAGGTATGGTTGATCAAAAAAATCAGTGGGCTCCTAATGTCACTTCTGGTTTCATAGATGGCAAGGTCGAGTCCTTTAGGAATAGTAAGTACATGGCTAGATAGATTTTAGTACAGATCATGTCCATTACATATTGCCCTTAATTATGGAGAGGTGAAGTCATCAAGCAGATGCCATCAGAAAGACAAACGTAGAATATAGAGTGAGATTAATCTCAATTTCAGAACACAATGCAGATGTTGTGAAAAGGTTCATGAGAACGATGGAGAGTGTCTGCCAAGTTAGTCAGGTGAGATAGTCGCAGACACTAGCGACCACATCTTGACTTGGTCAGTGTGTTTGGAAAGGTTGTTTTCCATGGAAAATGGGGATCGAAATTTGAATGGCCGTTTTCGGAGACCAAGACCAAGAGAAGTGCAAGCAGCTGTGACAATTGTTACGTAGTTGACATAGGGACAAATCGTTAGACACAAATAAGGACATCGAGCGCTTGTTTAGAAACATGACATAATCATCATGTTATCATACAAACTGCACGCACTACCTTATCTGGCAAAGGTTGAAGTTTGCGAGATATCAATTCATACACCTGTTACGGTAGGCTGGGGATTAGAGTATAGCCTGATTTTGATCACGCTCGAAAGATTATAGCAAATAAGGTAAGGACGTGGCCTACGGGTTTGCAAAACATAACTTTCTACCAATATATTAACTTATTGGATGAACAAAATTAAGCGAGAGATGACATTAGCGTGTTAGAAGAAATTATGCTTTGAGTTCTTTTTAATTGTGTTTACATAAGTGTTGCATGATTATGGAGTTTGTTATTTATTTTGTATGGCATACCCGACTTGCTACAAGAGTTTGTAGTACTTGGTCTGATGTTCTAGGTAGATGTAGTTACAGTTAATTCAACCATCATATTCCAGCACCATCAGCGATAGCAACGCAATCAACCATTGTGTATTAGAAAGAATGAAGAGTGGTCTATACGTAGATTTGTTTGAGCGGAACAATAATATGCACGTCTTACATAGCCTAGCTCACAATGGTAGTGAAGAAGGTTTATTCAGAAATAATTCCATGGTATAAAACAAAATAAATTCCCCATATCAAGTATGAGGTATAGTTCAAGAACATCAACAGCCAGTTGCATGATTATGGACTTTGTTGTTTATTTTATATGGCATATCGAAGTTGCTACAAGTGTTTGCAGTACTAGGTCCAATGTGCAATACTAAGAAGGGTTTATTCAGAAATAATTCCATGGTATAAAACAAAATAAATTCCCATATCAAGTATGAGGTATAGTTCAAGAACTTCAACAGCCAGTTGCATGATTATGGACTTTGTTGTTTATTTTATATGGCATATCGAAGTTGCTACAAGTGTTTGCAGTACTAGGTCCAATGTGCAATACTAAGAAGGGTTTATTCAGAAATAATTCCATGGTATAAAACAAAATAAATTCCTCATATCAAGTATGAGGTATAGTTCAAGAACTTCAACAGCCAGTTGCATGATTATGGACGTTGTTGTTTATTTTATATGGCATATCGAAGTTGCTACAAGTGTTTGCAGTACTAGGTCCAATGTGCAATACTAAGAAGGGTTTATTCAGAAATAATTCCATGGTATAAAACAAAATAAATTCCCCATATCAAGTATGAGGTATAGTTCAAGAACATCAACAGCCAGTTGCATGATTATGGACTTTGTTGTTTATTTTATATGGCATATCGAAGTTGCTACAAGTGTTTGCAGTACTAGGTCCAATGTGCAATACTAAGAAGGGTTTATTCAGAAATAATTCCATGGTATAAAACAAAATAAATTCCTCATATCAAGTATGAGGTATAGTTCAAGAACTTCAACAGCCAGTTGCATGATTATGGACTTTGTTGTTTATTTTATATGGCATATCGAAGTTGCTACAAGTGTTTGCAGTACTAGGTCCAATGTGCAATACTAAGAAGGGTTTATTCAGAAATAATTCCATGGTATAAAACAAAATAAATTCCTCATATCAAGTATGAGGTATAGTTCAAGAACTTCAACAGCCAGTTGCATGATTATGGACTTTGTTGTTTATTTTATATGGCATATCGAAGTTGCTACAAGTGTTTGCAGTACTAGGTCCAATGTGCAATACTAAGAAGGGTTTATTCAGAAATAATTCCATGGTATAAAACAAAATAAATTCCCCATGTCAAGTATGAGGTATAGTTCAAGAACTTCAACAGCCAGATAAATGGGTGTTTCGTAATCATGTTATTCAATTTTTTTAATGACTTATCATGTGCGCCCATCTTCCTTAACTTGTTAATTTTTCACTGACAGCAAAGTTATGTAACAGCTGTCATAAATATAGCTTGTATCAAATATTAACCTTTTTCATTTTAGCTTGACTGCAAAAGCCCGAGGCTTGGGGTGCGATGATCTGCTTCTTTCGATCCAGAGTACATTATACCAATTGTGCTATTGTGCCACATACAACAGTGATGCACAGTTGCTGAAGTCAGTTTGACAAGACAGAATTAACAAATACAATATGGACTTCTATAAGAAGACCAGCAGCTACTGTGTAGTCCGAGATAAAATGATGGCACATGCAATGGCTTGGGCACACCCTTAGAATGGACCAAGACTGCATCCCAGTTGCTCTGAGATGGACACCATCTGGGAAAAGGAAGTGTGAACACCCAAACACCTGGCGCAAGACAGTGACGACAGGACTAGCTGGGATGAGATTTTCATTGGGCGAGGAACAATCCGCTACGAAAGACTGGAAGCGTGTTGAAGTCGTATGCCCTACTAGGGAGAAACAGGATAAGTCATCTTTATAAAAATCACGTGAGAATAATATTAGGTTCAGTTCTAATGTTCTTAGACAAATATTCGTGTTCATTTCTTGTGTCAACGTATAAATTTGTTTATTGGAAATCAGCAAGTTCTCAATTATTTTATTTAGTATGCAAAACTTTGAAAACATTGGACACATGAAAAAGTGTATCGCAATGGTGTTCTCTTTTGTCGTTAGTTACAGAACACAGTGGAATAAAGCATGGAATAATATATGCCCTTTGCATTTTATATCACAATTACATCACAGATTCCTTGCCAAAGGCAACCTGTTTCCTACACATGACATTATGTTACATTTGTATTATTATTATTATACATTGGCGGTCCTGAACTATATGGTTGATCTACACGACCGATTGTCTGGGATATATTTCAGATGACACATAATTAATTTCTCATGTTTACTCACCCCCCACTCACAATAAGAACGCCTGACAATATTAAAACACCTAAAGACTGATAGGGTTAAGATAAAGGTTAAAAAGGCAATATGAAAAACATTTATTACATGATAATACTTAAAAGAATTTGCAAATCATAGTGATGCTGCTAATTATTATTATATTATTTATAATTAATTAAAGTAATTCGCGCATGCGAATGCAATTAGTAAGGTTTATATATATTCGCGCACACAAACACGCTGTCTAACAGTATTTTGTGTAAAGCTAACATAGCGAGTTTACGGTAACTGAAGTTGTCAATTTGCCATCCGTCGTGATTTGCGCGTTTGTTTTGTGAATTTTCTTCGTTAGAGGAATGTAAGTGATTTTTTGTAATGTAGTGTGTGTATGTTTGTAAGAAATTTGAGAAGTTTGGCTGCTGTTGGTGGTCGTTTTTCTAAGACTAAGATTACCTATTAGTCATAAAAATACATAATAATCAATCTAGCAAATACAGTCAAAGCTGTCTTGTGCGACCACTCATCTTGAATGACCGTTTTCCTAGCCACGGGTCGTTTCTAATTAAAATGTACCCACAATAAATGACTACTTGACAAACATAACCAGCAACCACACAAATTGTTCATGCGATCGTCGCTTTCACCTGTTAGCAGCGACTGGATCTGGTGCCGAACTGAGGCATATATTGGTCAAGCAGTCTTTGTCATTCACTCATCGTTAAATAGTACACATTTAATATCAATAAAACGACAGCATAGTATTCTTTGCAATTGTATAATTATTCAAATGGGTCGTATTTTTATTTGGCGACATATCGTCCGTGATTTAGTGAAAATGCTACGGATGTCGCCGACATAGATTGCAAATCGAAAACCCGCTCTTGTAAAAATATTTGGATACTCACGATTTCTAGCCAATTAGAAAATGGGCTGGTTCGTCCTGCAGATATAGCAACGCATCGATGAAACAAGAGAAACAAGTGACAATGAATGTAGGGTCTAAAGCCTGTTGACTCACTCGTGTTTTCGCCCGAAATATAACATGATTAATAAGTATAGAAATTACGTTTTGTTTGATTATCTGGCATTGTTTTTTTAACAATATTTATATAAACATCCTGTATGTGCTGCGAACATGCAAGCTTATTTTACCTAAACAATGTTTTTAACAATAACTAAAACGAAGTGTATTAATGCGCATGCGGTAATACTATTTTAATACAAAATGTGTATTTTCTTCAAGAACGCTGGTAAACGGCAAAAGGGATCATGTCATAATGTTGGTTGACTAAATTACATTACATTACAAACTCATTTTATTTCAACTAAATACATGTTACCCTAGACCCTGGATTGTAGTGACGTTACAAACTTACTGTGTTTTTAGCACATTTGATGCCAAAGTAGCGCCCAATTGTTTGTTAACGTAACTCATACGTTTTTGTCGGTCCTTTCAATTGAATTGGTCTGGTTAACCTCGGTGTGAGTAATGAACGGCCACATTGGCTCAGACCTACATGCTATTCTGGCGACGTAGTTGCAATGTTTTTAAACATTATATGCCAGAGATTTGTGAAATTATTCAGTATATGCACGCAGATATAAATTTATGCAAAAGCATAATTATAACAATAAAATAAAGTGTAAAGCGCTTTCAGCAATCCTGAGGATTGGTTACTGCGCTAAATAAGATCTTCCCTTTATACATCAGCAATGAATAAAACCAGAGGTTTTTTTCTTGAATGATTTAAATCGGTTGAGTTATGGGTTGAATCAACTTCTTTAAATTTAAGAGCATGTGTCAACCTGGTTATTACTATTATGCCAATAACCAATTACATTATATACGGTAGTGTTTTATTGAATGCAGTTAACAGTCTAATTTAAATAATAAAATAAATTTGTATTTTGCTGTTTCTGTTAATTAATTCCAAGTAATGCCTATAATATGACTGACAGTTCTTGACTGTTGTTGACTAATTAGCGAGTCACTCTAATTTGCATATGACGACGAGTATTGTTTAAAACAAACGTCATACGCATGCATGGTCTTAGCTGTCATTTCTTTTTATGTCATTATCTTGAAGAAGGTTATTCCACCACCGGCGACTGTCTATGTCAGAAACAAAAAGTTTACTTGTACCTAGAGACTCGAGCTATTTTTAGCAACCAACGAACCGGCTTTGGTTGCTATGCCTAGGTCTAGGTACAGCTCGCCGGCGAACTGTTTACCTAAATCCGTGGATTATATAAACATTCTTTATTTCACATTAAATAATACTGTCCACACATATTTTTACTTTATTACATTCATATTTCTTATTACATTTAAACTTTGCTTAGGTCACATTCGTATATTATACAGACGATGAAATACAACTGTGGGACTAAATTGTAGTCGTAACGATACACGTTGGTACTCGTAAGTGCCGAGTCGGCTTGGCAACAACAAGCTGGTTTCGGCATGTAATTCCCTACGCGCCGCTTCACCTTCCAAATAAGGAAATCGTGTCCGGTTTTCCCTCTCAGTTCACCAAACATTACTTTGTCGCTGCGTACTTATATGCAAACAAATCGGCCAAAGATGCACCTGTGGCTTTGATCGGGACTTATGTTTTTATGTTCAGTGTCTCTTTGTGCTCGTCACGTTTGTAATTAGGCTTGCAATCGGCGTTTGAAAGTGACCACCGCAGACTCTTGTCGAACTTTCCGCCGGCGGACACGCCAACTTCATCATCTCTAACCTGTTTTTTCGGCAGGAATCCTTTCGTGGAAGTATGTGAAAAGTTGCTTACTAACAATCATAGTATATATATATTAGCTATACAGTGCATTAAATTGTTTAATTATGTTTGTTTTAATGCGTTTTGCCCGTTTTTGCGAGAGCTATGCTGTGTCGCCTATCGACTGGCGGCTTCCGTGATTGTAGGCAACACGCCAGTCAAACCGGAAAAGGCCCTAGGCAAGATGGCAGCGCCCTGTATTGAAAGTAGCCCAGTTTAAAAAATATATAAAATATACCGTGACGCTGTGCTTGTCAAATTATGGTGACAAGTGCTGTAAATTATATGTTCTTATGTTTGGGCTGTGGTTGTTCAGCCGTTTCACTCCCCCTTTAATGCTGCCACCTTCTAGATAAATCACGAAACTGGCCGTGAATGTATTCCGGTAGACGGCATACTTGTCGTAATCACTTAATAACGCAACTCTAGCAAGGAGTGGATTTTTTTTTATTAATATAATTTAGTAATTTTTAAGTGATATTATTGTATCAATTTAGACATTAGTGCCTTCATAAAACAAAGGTTTCCATAGAAGTTACATTTATGTGAGCAACTGGACCGACTAAATCTAAAAAGTTGTAACAATTTCCATGTCCGTAGATATGCAAGATGTGTATTGAAAAAAAATACTTTCAAAATAAAAACAATTCTTATTTATATAAAGCCACACCGTAGTTTCGCACTGTCAAGCATAAAGTAAATAATTCGCAACACTACCATTGTCTACACCTCCATCATTCTAACTGCAACAGACGACGGTACAACAAACTATATCCCGTCTAGATGGCATAAATATGTCTAGTTATTTTTATATCCTGGTTAAAAATCAATCTACGACACATGCGAGTGATCAAAAACGCCACTAACATATACAACATTGCAATTAGTTATATTCATTTTTCGAAGACGACATGCCGGATATATATAGACATCAATATTTAAGTAAAAACTGTAACAAAATATGACGGACTCCATTTTCGACGTATCCAGGGAAACGTTTAATGCCGCCACCTTCTGGATAAATCACGAAACTGGCCGTGAATGTATTCCGGTAGACTACATACTTGTCGTAATCATTTAATAACGATATTCTAGCAAGGAGTTGAGTATTATTTTTGATTAATATAATTTAGTAACTTTTAATCATGTCATAGTATCAATTTAGATATTAATGCATTCATATATTGAGCAAATAATTGCTATGGAAGATAAATGTAAGTGAGTTATTGGCCCGATCATATGTAACAAGTTTTAACAATTTCCATATCCGTAGATGGGCAAGATGTGTATAGATAAAGTGTACTTTCAAAATAAAAACAAATTTATATTGATATAAAGTCATACCGTAGTTTCAAACTGTCAAACATTACGTGTATTATGCGCTAATTTACCACTGCCTACACCTCAGTCAATCAAACAGCAACAGTCTAATGTACAACAAACTATAGGCCGTGTAGATGAACAAGACACGTGTACTTTTGTCATCTAATTAACAGTGAATCTGAAAAAATTGCGAATGATCAAAACGTCGAACAACGTCTACAACATTGGAAACAGGAATATACATTTTTCGAAGACGACATGCCGGATATATAACAATTAGTGTATGTATATTAGAAAGTATTCATATGTTAGGGGAGCTTAATAAGATACATCAATATTTCATTAAAAACTGTAACAAAATATGACGAACTCCATTTTCGACGTATCCTGGGAAACGTTTAATGCCGCCACCTTCTGGGAAAATCACGAAACTGGCCGTGTATGTATTCCGGTAGACGGCATACTTGTCGCAATCACGTAATAACGCAATTTTAGCAAGGAGTTGAGTATTAATTTTGATTAATATAATTTAGAACATTTTAAGCGATGCTATTATATCAATTTAGACATTAGTGCCTTCGTGTATAGAACAAAGGTTTCCATAGAATGTTCCTTGATGTGAGCAACTGTGCCGATTAAATATAAAAAGTTGTTACAATTTCCATGTCCGTAGATATGCAAGATGTGCATTGATAAAAAGTACTTTCAAAATAAAAATAAATACTTGTTTATATAAAGCCACACCGTAGTTTTCAAACTGTCAAACATAATATAAATAATTCGCAACACTACCATTGTCTACACTCCATCATTCTAACTGAAAGAGACGACGGTACAACAAACTATATCCCGTCTAGATGGCATAAATATGTCTATTATTTTTGTATCATTGTTAAAAATCAATCTACCACATGCATTCATATATTGAGCAAATGATTGCTATGGAAGATAAATGTAAGTGAATCATCACCCGATCACATGTAACAAGTTTAAACAATTTCCATGTCCGTAGATGTGTGTAGATAAAGTGTACTTTCAAAATAAATAAATTACATATTGATATAAAGTCAAACCATAGTTTCAAACTGTCAAACATTATGTGTATTATGCGCTAATTTACCACTGCCTACACCTCAGTCAATCAAACTGCAACAGCCTAATGCACAACAAACTATATGCCGTGTAGATGAACTAGACACGTCTACTTTTGTCATCTAATTAAAAATGAATCTGAAAAACTTGCGAATGATCAAAAACACGAATATTTAGCACTACAGCATGTCCTGTTTATTTATAGGGATGGACCATGGCTCTAGTAAGAACGTCCGGCCACGTCCTAGCGAACCCAGACAACATGGCTGTTTTTCTTGTCAAGACGCAAGCAATTGGAGCTGCGGAAGACATTAAAGCTGTATGTTTACCTACAGATCCACCAGCCCATGGCAGACAGAAAAAGTGAATGGTGAATTACATCTTTCTCAGAACTATGGCCGCTGCCCACAATGACTGTCCATGTGGGAATTGCAGTCCTTGGTACATATATGCCCAAGCTAATGAAACAAGATCTGCTGGTGTCAAGAGTCAGTTGATTTGTTCATAATCAATCCAACTGCTTATTTACAAATCAATTGATAATTTGTAAGGGCAGCAGTCAACAAGTGCTTGTTCTCCGCTGAGAGCACAGAAGTTCCATCTTATGGCTGGTATACACTGGTATGACTCTCTGTACCCTTCGACTAAGCCTGCCATGGATCCACCAGGTAAAACTCTCTGTATATGGCCGACTTGGACACCTGAAATAAAATAAGGCCTAAATAAATATATCAACTATGTATAGGGCCGCAGTGGTTTAAAGCTTTGGACTCGGCTTCAGACTCTCAACTACGAGAACGAAACCATGTTATGCTGTGTCGAACCTTGGGCAAGTCTGTTCACATGTCATTGCTCCAATTCACTCAGCTGTGTAAACAAGTAACTGGCTATAGACAATGGTGGATATTTGTACACAAACCGTCTTGATTAATTAATTACAGCTTGGCTGGATGCTTCGGACAGTCATGAGATGGTGTTTAATGAAGTAGGTATGCCAGGGAGTAAAGTGTAAAGCACTTTGACAAGGACAATGCTAAGCAGACATTGGGTTAAATACATTGAAATTATTTAAATACAAATACTCTTGAGGGATCCAAATACTTTTTATTCCTAAACATCAATTACAGATACTTAAAAAGTATTTAAATACTTTCAAATACAAATGTATTTGACCCCATGTTTGAGGATTGGATACTGCACTATATAAACACTGCGTTGACAGGTGACATATGAAAATGGAGGTAACTCAATCCATTATCATTGTAGAATACATGTTGTGTTTTTATAAAATCATTGGAACTTGTTTTAGTTCTGACATAGTGGACAACTGGGCATGCTACTCGAAATGTTCTAGAATGATCCTAATCAGTTACTGTTAAACATCAATTGTTGGGTATATTTCTACTATAGAATAATGTGTGGTGTTTTCATTGTATGACATATCATTTGTATTATATAAATTTGTATCATGTTAGTTTGCTTGGTGTTCTGGTTGCTCTCATGTTATTTTCGTTATCAATAAATTGTGAGCAACACATTTCACTGTTTATAATACATGGACATATACTTACATTTTTTTGGCAGATACATGTGAAAGTTGTCTAACCGGTTACATTTGGAAGCACTGTCTTCTCCAAACACAGAATATAAAATCCATGGCCATTTATTATATATCATGGCACATCTGAAACAGATGTTTAAAAATTAGTTTTTCATTAATAAGAAATATTAGTAGCACAATGTGGAACCTGAAGGTACTATTATGGTTACCTCGCCACTATTATGGTTACCTCGACAACAAAGTTACATTGTAATTAAGATCACCGCAGAATATACATAAATATATCCACATATGTTATAGTTTAGAATATTTGTTCTGCTAGTTGTGTTACTTTTATCCAGTTCAAATGGTTATTTTTAATAGAGACATTCCACTGTACATATATTTCAGCTAAAATACAACTATTATTCAGCATGAAATCGATTTCATAAAGAACATGGGTGGTGATTTTCTTTCTTTATTTAGCCCTCCAGAATTATGTTCCATACCCTCCCTTTAAATATACCACGCCTATTAAAAGAACAATCAATATTGACACCACATAGTTAGATAATTAATCTTTCCCTTAAAGTTATACTGGTGTGTTCTATTTATATATGTGATTGACACACATCTGTGTCATAGCCGCACAGGTCATGCTATGTCAATAATACAAAAACATGCCACAGTCGCTACTGTTAATATAATAATGTCCAGTATTTGAAAAACATCAATTAATCTGCATTTTTGTCACAGTTGTGGACAATTTGGAAATTTATTCCTGAAAACAGTTTTAAGCTAGGGCGAAGAATCGAGCCTGTCACTGTGTGTCAGGTTGAGATAAATCGGAGAGCCATGCCCATGACACCATGTGATATTTGTTTCAAATTGGGAAACCTCACGTTGTGTATAACATATCCGACACTATACCACTGACTGAATAATACACGGAATGGCTGTGACTAAGTAGAAACTCGCTGAATCCCGGGATCGAATTCGAGGTGGCCATCAACATTCCTTTCAGTGTTTCGAAGTTTCAGCGAGTTTCGACACTTGTCAATGTCGCCTCGGGTTGTTACTCGCCTCTGCATTTCGGCTTCCGGCGGGTCTTCTTTACCAGGTTTACCAGCGCGTTCAGTTCTATCTTGAAAATGTTGACCCTTATCGTTGCAACCGAAATTCAGCTATTTCTGAACGAAAATCATGTTCGCTTCCCTACACGAAGCGGATGTACACATCGCAAAGCGCCACCTGGCGATTATTTTAACGAAATTTTTAATACAGATTTGCCCGATCTGCCGCTCATTGTGCCAAACTTTCGCATACGTCACACATCAGTCAAAAAATGTGATTACCGTTCAGAATAGTTCGTTTTTATTAACTCTTTCACATGCAAAGCATGTAACTTTTCCCTTTTGGTTCCCTTTAACAATTTCCATGTCCATAGATGGGCAAGATGTGTATAGATAAAGTGTACTTTCAAAATAAAAAAGGTTACATATTGATATAAAGTCATACCGTAGTTTCGAACTGTCAAACATTATGTGTATTATGCGCTAATTTACAACTGCCTACACCTCAGTCAATCAAACTGCAACAGCCGAATGTACAATAAACTGTATGCCGTGTAGATGAACTAGACACGTCTACTTTTGTCACTTATTAACAGTGAATATGAAAAACTTGCGAATGACAAATAAACGCGAATAACGTCTACAATATTGTATTCAGGAATACAAATTTTTCGAAGCATACAAGCCGAATTAATAACAATAAGTGTAGCTATATTTGAAAGTATTCATATTTTACGGGTGCTTAATAAATGGACATAAATAGCTCATTTAAAACTGTAACAAAATATGGCTGACTCCATTTTCGACGTATAAAGGGAAACGTTTAATGCCGCCACCTTCTGGAAAAATCACGAAACTGGCCGAGAATATATTCCGGTAGACGACATACTTGTCGTAATAACTTAATAACGCAATTCTAGCAAGGAGTTGAGTATTATTTTGGATTCATATAAATTAGTAATTTTTAAATGATGTCATTGTATTAATTTATATATTAATGCATTCATATATTGAGCAAATGATTGCTATGGAAAATAAATGTAAGTGAGTTATTGGCCCGATCATATTTAACAAGTTTTAACAATTTCCATGTCCGTATATGGGCAAGATGTGTATAGATAAAGTGTACTTTCAAAATAAAATAAATTACGTATTGACATAAAGTCACGCCGTAGTTTCAAACTGTCAAACATTATGTGTATTATGCGCTAATTTACCACTGCCTACACCTCAGTCAATCAAACTGCAACAGTCGAATGTAAAACGCAGTATATGCCGTGTAGATGAACTAGACACGTCTACTTTAGTCACCTAATTAACAGTGAGTCTGAAAAACTTGCGAGTAATAAATAAACGCGAATAACGTCTACAATGTTGCATTCAGGAACACAATTTTTTCGAAGCCGACAAGCAGGATTAATAACAATTAATGTAGCTATGTTTAATGTATTCATAAGTTACGGGTGCTTAATAAATGGACATCAATAGCTTATTTAAAACTGTAACAAAATATGGCTGACTCCATTTTCGACGTGTCAAGGGAAACGTTTAATGCCGCCACCTTCTGGGTAAATCACGAAAATGGCCGTGAATGTATCCCTGCAGACGGCATACTTGTCGCAATCACTTAATAACGCAATTCTAACAAGGATTTGAGAATTAATTTTGAAAAATATAATTTAGTAATTGTTAAGCGATGTTATTGTATCCTTTTAGACATTAGTGCCTTCATGCATAGAACAAAGGTTTCCATAGAAGGTACATTTATGTGAGCAACTGTACCGATTAAATATAAAAAAGTTGTAACAATTTCCATGTCCGTAGATATGTAAGATGTGCATTGATAAAAAGTAATTTCAAAATAAAAAATACTTGTTGATACAAAGCCACACCGTAGTTTCAAACTGTCAAACATAGTGTAAATAATTCGCAACACTACCATTGTCTACACCTCCATCATTGTAACTGCAACAGACGACGGTACAACAAACTATATCCCGTCTAGGTGGCATAAATATGTCTACTTTTTCATCCTGGTTAAAAATCAATCTACGACACTTGCGAGTGTTCAAAAACGCCAATAACATCTACAACATTGCAATCAGGAATATTCATTTTTCGAAGCCACAAGCCGGATTAATAACAATTAGTGTAACTATATTTGAAAGTATTCATATGTTTCGGGTGCTTAATAAATGGACATCAATAGCTCATTAAAAACTGTAACAAAATATGGCTGACTCCATTTACGACGTATCCATGGAAACGCTTAATGCCGCCACCTACTGGGTAAATCAAGAAACTGGCCGTGAATGTATTCCGGTAGACGGCATACTTGTCGCAATCACTTAATAACGCAATTCTAGCAAGGAGTTGAGTATTAATTTTGATTAATATAATTTTGTAATTTTTAGGCGATGTTATTGTATCAATTTAGACATTAGTGCCTTCATGCATAAAACAAAGGTTTCCATATAAGTAGATTTATGTGAGCAACTGGACCGATTAAATATAAAAAGTTGTCACAATTTCCATGTCCGTAGATATGTAAGATGTGCATTGATAAAAAGTACTTTCAAAATAAAACAAATACTTGTTTATACAAAACCACACCGTATTCTCAATCTGTCAAACATAATGTAAATAATTCGCAACACTAACATTGTCTACACCTCCATCATTCTAACTGCAACAGACGACGGTACAACAAACTATATCCCGTCTAGATGGCATAAGTATGTCTAGTTTGTTTATATCCTGGTTAAAAATCAATCTACGACACTTGCGAGTGATCAAAAACGCCAATAACATCTACAGCATTGCAATCAGGAATATTCATTTTTGGAATTAATTGTTTATTAACGATCTTTGTGCACAATTACTATACACAACCAATATATTATACATATGTAAGTAAATTGTGTGAATCTCTCACTGACTGGAGTATCCCTTTAAAGCCAACTTCACACAATTTACTTAAATATGTATAATATATTGGTTGTGCATAGTAATTGATAAACAATTATTTAGGGTATAATTGTACCAGAAACACTCAGTGTTGGATTCAGAGCGCTGCCATCTTGACACTTATTCGCCAGTGACGTAAACCGCATACGTCACTGGCGCGTGCACGTTCGAACAACACATGATGTATCCAGTACGTTGCGGATTACATACCTCACAATCACAATTATTAGCGAAGATTCCGCCAATCCTTGCCTTTTTCAACAATGCGCCAGTGACGTAAACGATTTGGCTTACGTCATTGGCGCATAAGTCTCAATATGGCAACGCCCTGAATCTAAGATAGCATGTTTTTGATACCATTAAACTATAAGTAATTGTTTATTAACTATCTTTGTGCACAATCACTAGGCACAATCAATATAGTATAGTTATGTAAGTTAATACTGTGAACCTCTCACTGGCTGGAGTATCCCTTAAAGCGCTAACACTTTTTCTGAAGGCAGATGCTTAACCATAGTTGCTGCATCAATGTCAATACCCAAGAAGGTAAGACAACGAGTGTGATCAATCACTTTATTCCAGTTGATAGAAAATCCCAAACTCCCGGCTATAAAAATAGACTGACACATTCTCATACCTCTGAGTTAGTTCATATATCTTTGTACTGTAAGACAAATAGTCGATTACTCCCTCATCCCCCAATTTCCCCTCGCCTAACAGCCTGTACATAATTGTCAGGTTCGCAATTGACCACTGGGACAAGTTTAGGTGTTAACCCGGACTTTACGATAATTTGCCTGCCCTCCTGGGTGCACGCAACAAACTCCTCATCGACTGTGTCTTTGGAAATGAAGTCTACGACATCGTA